>JAUTBV010089412.1:0-18957 GCA_032361325.1 Lepetodrilus fucensis | reverse complement strand
ACTGTGTATTTGTCTGGGTTTGTGTTGAGCAGTATCACTGTGTATTTGTCTGGGTTTGTGTTGAGCAGTATCACTGTGTATTTGTCTGGGTTTGTGTTGAGCAGTATCACTGTATTTGTCTGGGTTTGTGTTTAACAGCAGGAAGAGTGGGAACAAGAACAGCTACTGCAAGGGATACAGTGGGACGGTGTGCAGATTGACCCAGCCCCTTTCCAGCTAGTGGAGAGAACGTCACTGCATAAAGTAAGTCAGAGGCCTGTTCAAAAGGGCAAGTTTACGCGAGTTATTGCGTGACGTCACATATGAAGGATGAAGGTTTCCAAGGCGATTTCACGCGTGTACTCGCGGGTTCGCGCCCTTCTGGACAGGCCTCAGATAGCTAAGCCTGTGTCAGAAGGGAAGCAACTCTGTCAAAGCTCGGATATTATTTTCTGTTAAATGGACCTGTAACTGGTGAGTTATTAAACTGAAGTTGAGAATGCTCTGTGACACTCTCAGTAAGCGTTTTGCCAATTATGAACAATTTGCTTTATTTGTGTTGAAGCTTCATCGCCACTGTTTATGAATGTGAGATTTGTTCTCAATCTTTTACTGTTGCTGAATGCATCCCTAGTTAATAGTTATTTTTTCTTATTTCATATTGATTTATCAATCTAATTGGAAACAAAATACTATGGAGCATGTATCTTGATATCTTGTGGAATCTGCAGAATGCTTTTAATAAATAACTCCCAAGATTAATAATTCAATAAATAGCAAATGTTTCTGAGAATCAAAATACACAACTTGCTGATCTCATCACAAATAAAATAATACATTCTTTATATATAATGTTTGTCTTTTAACATTTTGTTATACTGGACATGGCTTCTTGCAGTACTGATCAAACTATACTTTATCACCACTTAAAATACAGTTGCTCTTTTTACCCATTGAATATCCCTCCATTATTTTTCAGGAATGGACAGCTATCGCTCCATTATCTTAAGTAATGGAGAGCTATCGCTCCATCATTATCTTAAGTAATGGAGAGCTGATAATCCTTATTGTACATAGTGTTTTCGACATTTCTGATTGGGAATCCTACGCTTTAGCACCTGAGCTATGCAGGTTACGAGAAAACAAACACAAGTTCATCTAGTCTTTAGAAACTGTGAGAAGCACCCATTCATTACACGTGTAGCACAGAGTGTTCATGCAAAGCTTAAATATGCATGGCAATCCACGTGAAGATCAGACAATGCACGAGGTACACGTGAACAATATGTCAGTTGGCTGAGAGTAGAATTGAGGCTCCATACAAGACACCGACTACTGTATTTCCCATTTTCATTTTTGAAAACTATTGATTTTAGTGTTTTGTTATTGTTATGGACACAAATTCATACTAAAAACACCAACTATCAATTCAAGTTTGCTAAATACACTTTAATTCGCTGTATTTTAAGTGGGGGAATGTCCTTGTAACTCTCCATTCCTAAAAAATAATGAAGCCTCGGCTACATTATTTTTAAGGAATGGAGATTCTTGGACATTCCCCTCCACGTAATACTTCATAATCTGGCCTGTCAGGTTATAAGACATGCGTGTTTCTAGAATTACATTATAAAAATAACAACAAAACACATCCATGCCAAAAAGTAATTTCCATTTTTGTATACTCATCCAATAAAATAATTTGAAAAGTTATTTATTAGATTATATATAGCCTTAAAATTACTTTTTTTGACAGGGATCACTACTATGTTAATAAATTTCACAGGTAACAACAAGTACGTCTCATGCCTCATTACTCCCCAATTTCCTAACACGTCGTATATCACCGACACGGAAAACAGATGCCATCACGATGTATCAATGAAATCAATTTATTCCAGCGTTCTTCCCAGTCTTATTCAATTAGTATCTGACAGGTCTTCACAACCATAAACCATCCAATAACAACAATCCCACCCATTCACTCCCCACCCAAACAAGTTTTTTTTACACTTTTAACGGAACAAAATTACGAGCGACAGTTGCATGCGACGTCATTATTCACTGCGCTTTGTCGCCGGCCAATTTACAGATTGTGATTGATGTTCCGTATCCTGCTGTTTTATGAAAGAACAGCAATTGGTGGGATGTTCTACTGTGGAATTAGCCGATCACCATGACGATGTAAACAATGTACAGCGCTAATGTTCAGGATCCCGTTCCACGGAACCATCGTAGCGCAATGAGAGTCGTAACTCTACGTGTGTGATTCTCTTCGCGCTACGATCTTTCTGTGGAACAAGGTCCAGGTCCATGATCCAGGTCCGTGATCCTGTTCCATGGAACGATGGTGGCGCTACGAGTACTCGGAGCTACGACTCTTGTAGCGCTACGATCGTTCTGTAGAACAGGGCCCAGGTGAGCATCATGTACTCTTAACGAAATGGCGCCCGACAGTGGAGAATCATAAAACTTCAATCAGCTGATTGCCATCGGATGGTTTCTGTAATTATCACCACTTCCTGAAAATATTTTTGATCGCCATTAACTGTAGAAATTGCTTTACACATCGTTTGTTAATCTACCTAATGTCTGCTGGAACAAGTCGAATATCGCAACTTTTGTTGCCTTTAGTAGGAGGCGAGAGAGTGAATTATGATTTTGTAGGTGGGATATGATGCCTATGCATTAAAAGTGAACAGACTTCCATGGACTACAACATTCAGGTAAAAACAAATTCCCATCCAGTCCCCTTAACCCTCTACCTGCTGAAGGCGACTTGTTGCCCGATCACATGCAGAAAAAGAACACTTTGATTTTATTCAGCAGGGAGAAGGTTAAAACACCAACATATCCATTATAAGCTTCAAAGATGCATTGAACAAAACAAGATCTAAATATAGATAGACACTAGATATCCTTTCACAATTGGGCGACAAGTTAATATCACATACTAATCGCCTTATAAAATTGAATCCCATCAAATCTTGCCACTGTATGAAAACCTTCGCTGTGTGTGATCCGAGGCTAACAATGGATACCTCGCCAGTTAGGTGGTTTGTCCCGATGCCCTCAAGCGTGGACTAATATATATATCCAGCTGTATAATAGTGAAAGAGATAAATTAAATTGTTATGATACATATTTGGCCGCATTATTTGCTACCTGAGTGACAAAATAAGAAAAATAGCAATATCGGACTCGCCCAAACAAAATGGCATTACTCTAAGGTGACTTTTGTAAGAACGCTTCACGGATTCATAGTTTTCACATAGTTTTTTTCTGTTCATGCCTCGATGAACGTAAACAAAATATTGCAGTCAATCCTTCAATAATTAAAAACAGTACTTATGATCAGTGTCTATTTAAAAGTAAAGAGAAAAAAATCAGGATGTTAAATTTTGAGTCCGCAAAATGACATCCGATATGACCAAGACCCACTTAACCCTTGCCATGCTGGAGATTCCCTACAGAGAAGTGCCTGTGCCTAATCCAGCAGGACGAGGGTTAATTAAGAGTAGAGATGAAAGGTATAGGCAGCAAGATGGTCAGGACCCCCCTGTGAGGTCATAGGACCTCTTTGCCCTTAGGCTTTATATCAGTAGCACACTTTGAGATCAATGACCAGACCTCCTGTTCCTAGATGACCAGATGTCTTCACAGATGATTAAATCATTTATTAATGACATACTCCTTGATATACTACCTTCCTCCTTGACCAGACATATTCCTTTATAACTAATCATTCCTTCATGACCATATTCCTTATAACTAATCACTCCTTCATGACCATATTCCTTTATAACTAGACCATTCCATGCTGGCCTGTTGTATTCCTGAATAATTATGCCCTTCCTCGATGAACAGACACATTCCTTGACAACTAATCATTTCTTGATAACTAATCATTATTTAATGACCATATTCCTTGATAACTAATCATTCCTTGATAACTAATCATTCATTGATAACTAATCATTCCTTAATGACTATATTCCTTGATAACTAATCATTCCTTGATAACTAATCATTCCTTAATGACTATATTCCTTGATAACTAATCTTTCCTTCATGACCATATTCCTTGATAACTAATCATTCCTTCATGACCATATTCCTTGATAATTAATCATTCCTTCATGACCAAATTCCTTGATAACTAATCATTCCTTAATGACCATATTCCTTGATAACTAATCATTCCTTCATGAACATATTCCTTGCTGACTAATCATTCCTGCATGACCATATTCTTTGATAACTAGACCATTCCTTGATGACCTGATATTCCTGAATAATTATGCTCTTCCTCAATGACCAGACATATTCCTTGATAACTAGACCATTCCTTAATAACCACACACATACACATTCCTTAATAACTAGACCCTTCCTTAACTGAAGAAATGTATTCCTTGATAACCAGACCATTTATTATTGGCCATATTTCTTGATAATTTAACCCATCCTTAATGACAAATTCCTTGATAACTAGACCCAACTAAAAAAAACACAGTTTAGACCATAAAACATATCCCTGAATTCATAAGACATTTTGATCTACAATTCCTTTAAACCCTCTTCATGCTGGAGGCAACTGGAGATGCCCTAAAATCAGTGTTATGTCTAATCCAGCAGACAAAGGGTTAAATAAACAATTATGTATAGGGTTAATAAGTAAATAGTAAAGGTAAATAAATGTCTGATAAAACACTTGCCTTGTTTGCGTTCCAATGATCAAACCCAGAAGCTACTTTGGCCATTTGTATCCAATTAAATATCCAATTTAAAAAACACTTAGATCCACAACATGGAATCTTTCAATCTACCATGACATGTAATCTGCATCTTTCTCCAAGCTTACACCTTGTAAATCATCACAATCACATAATCGGCAGCAATATCTTCAGTAGATCTAGATATAATTTCACATCATATGTGTTCAGTAGATCAACTGTTTACAATTCCACACCAAAAGTCTTCAGTACATGAACTATACACTAGGATACAAGTCCACAAGTCTTCATTAGATCAACATATAATTCCACACCAAACGTCTTCAGAACATCAACTACATACTAGTACATAAATCCACGAGTCTTCAGTAGATCAAGATACGATTCAACTACAGGCGATGCAACACTTCACTTGGCAAATGATGTGAATCCACTGGTCACATTCGCACGATACACAAATATTTACCATATAAACACACCTCTCTGACCAGTCATGCATGACTCTGGTCACTCCCTCAACTGACAACAAATGGGATCATCATTTCTATTACAGACCCCGTGTGCAATCGACATCAACAAACTAACAAACTGACTGGCTCTCGGTATCATGAGAGGTCTTTGCCGGCCCCCCCCCCCCCCCCCCACAGGCAATCCTCGTGTACACTTCCTGCATCCACACGCCCTCAACTTTCTGTACGAGGGCTCTGATTGGCCGGTGGGGTGAAGATTGATGGGTCAATTACCCGTACAGGTGAAATGTCGAGAGAAAAAAATTGTCATGCACAACCTTGGACTGATTCCGATGAGAACATCCAGTCTATGAAATCTCATCACACAAAGGTATAATTTTACGATAAAAATTAATTTCAGACAGCTTAATGCCTTAATAACACATGACTAATCCAACCAATCAGCAATCACTTTCCACGCACAGTAATACAAAAATAACAAAAATAAACATGTCTCCATATAAATCTGATACTGAAAATAGAGATTTTCAGCAACTATAATGCATACATATATGTGTTCTCTAGCCAGATTGAAAAATAATTGCAAAGGATTTCCAGAAACACACCAAATATCATTTTTCTCGGCTACTGAAAATCATATTTTCCTCCAAGTCTTACCTTTAACGTGCAGCAATTAAATGCGACAATACGGCTGTCGCATTTTTCGCATTAATATTCTGCTCACATTAATATCATTTTTAAAAACCCACCACCATATACCTCAGATGGTTCATTAACACTCTCTGCTGGAATAGGCACAGGCATAGCTCTTTTAGAGCATCTCCGGTTGCGTCCAGCATGGAGAGGGTTAATACAGAAGGGAATTCTCGAAATAGGACTAGGAACAAAACAAATAAATACAAACAAACAAACAAAATGTCAAAAAGTACTTTTCGTTCTAAATCTGCGATAACTCGTAAATAGGCGCGAACTCTTAGAAGGCGACGATGGAATGTTTCCGGCTGATCAGGGAACAATTACTCGTGTTTGCCCTCCGCGAAATGTCAATAGGGTCTGGGGAGTTAAACCCGACGACCATTGTGTGACTAAATACAGTGACAATCTGACTCCTGTCTCGTGGTCGTCGCTAAGACGCTGACGTCGGACATTCGGCCGACATGCTGCTTCCTGGTGACCACCATTGTTTGAAATTATAACTTTAAAAAAACATACCAGTATATTGATTGACAGTTCGTCTCGACAACTTCAATATATTTTTTTTTTAAATTGTACTCTCTTTTTTTTTGGTATTGGGGTTTAAAGTCGCTTTCTAGAATCTTTCACTAATATCATGACTTGTCAGTTTAGGGCAGGAGGAAACCCACAACATCCGTAGCGCTGAATGTTGCAGTAAACCTGCGAGCACCGGCTGGTACTGACAAGACCAAGGATGATAACTGCATTGCCACTCTACAGTCAGTGCATCCTATCAATATCGCGTCAGAAAGGTAACTTTCACCAAATCCTACAACCATGCCTACCAGAGTGGATACCCTACTACAGCCATGCTTACCAGCGTGGGTACCATCTTCATCTCAGGCTCCCCCGACCAGGACCAGTTATGAGGAGGCGAGGGCACCGGCTTCTGGACCTCGGGCACCAGCTTCTCCACCAGCTTCTCCAGGACGTCCTCCTTCGGACTCTTGCTCCTCCTCCTCTCCACCTTCTTCTTGGGCTTGGAGCTCTCCGTCTTGGCCTTGCCGTCCGACTTGCCCTTCTTGCCGACGTCCGACGCGTCCTCCAGCAACTCTTGATCCTGCTTGGTGAAGTTGGTGAAGGCGCAGTCGTGGGTGGAGTCCGGGTTGTGGATGAGGACTTTGACCTGGGCGTGGGGCACGTGCACGGGGAGGTGGTGGGGCAGGAGGCACGCCTCCAGGGCTGGCTGGTGGATGACTGCTGGTGGGCTGGCTTGGTAGAACCCGCCGCCGTAGTAGCCTGGAACATGCGCAGAGGAGTCAGAGACTGTTGCACCAATGATGATTTAACTTGCTGGACCTTTTGCTTCTTTGGTAGGCATCACGCTTCCAAGTACTTATATATTTTAAAATCTGATGTTTTTGTTGTTAAATTGCAGTCCATTGACAAAAATATCAGCTAGTATGACCATCATCTCGTATCGCGTAAACCAAATAGGAATTGGTTTTATGCATGATAATCATTCTACGCTTACAATTTCTTCTGAGATCATATTGGAGTAAAATGTGAGAAACATCAATGTATTTGTACACAAGTTAATTATTGTTCAATACAACATTAATATCATATCTTCACTAGAAAATTGGTTATAATAGAAGTCTATTTATTATCAGAATGATGAATATGTACATATGTAAAAAAGATTTTAAAAAAAAAAGGTAAACAATGATACAATCTGTAAAATCTGTAAAAATCTGATAACTGTTAAATCTGTAAAAAATATGTTTCATTCATCTTACCAAAACATCTCTAAAAATCATTTCAATTCAAGCGTACTCACCATATGGCGGCAGACCTGTGTGGTTGAAGGGTACGCTGAACGCGCTCCTGTACTGGGGATTGTAGGACATCATCTGAATGCTGCTGAGACTGCCGATACCTCCGAGAGTCAGAGACTGGTACTGTCCGGTCACGAACCTCTCTGACCCCGAGCCGCACGAATACCCATTGCAGGGTGGCACGCAGTTGTGTCCGGACGCAAACATGGGACTGAGGCAGTGAGGAGTCCGAGACAAGGGTTTGATCGGTGTATGCGCACCCACAACGTCCACGACACTGGACGGCCGGTCGTCTGTGATCAGCTCGGTTTCTGGTATCGGACACGGAGGTGCCGGCTTCTGGATGGCTGCGATGACCGTTGTGGCTGCCGTGGCCTTGGATTCCTCACAGATCTGCTGCTCCTTCTTGGAAATGCAGACGCTGGCTTCACTGGTGCAGCACAGTGTGGACCCGAGACCCTCCACCCACCGAGCAGAAGGCTGAAGATGCTTCGGAGGCATGGTCACACGGTTCCAGGAAACACAGAATCTGTCAATTCGAGCGGCACGTTCCATGCTCGTACGGACTTCCTTTGAAGCTGCCATCAAAGCCTTGGCGTTTAAACTGGCCATTCTTTTACCGGTCTTGCCCAACAAGCTCATTTTGTCCTTCACTTTCTTCTTTATAAGATCTTTTTTCTTTTCCCTTTTCTTCTTCACATTTGAATTATTGTCCTTCGTTTTGTCCTTTTTACATTTTGTCAACAACTTTTTAATTTGTTTCACACAGCTTTCCTTTGAGTCAGTGCCTTTGCTTTTGGGTTTATCACCCTTGTTTAACTTTGCTTTGTTCTTCTTCTCTTCTATTTTGTGCTTCCTGCATTTAATAATTTCATCACGCTGTTTCTTCACGGCCTCGACTTTATCTTTGCAAGAATTGTCTTTCTTCACAACCGCTTTGTCTTTGCTGGCTTTCTCAACTGACAACTTCTTTGTTTTTATTTTCACTTTGTCCTTGACAGCTTTGTCCTTCTTTGAAATGTCATTCTGCTTTGGCTTGGTTTTCTTTGGAGGGCTGGGCAGTTTCTCAAACATAATGTTCACTCTGGCAGAAGCATTAAGACTCGCTTCGCGCTTCAGTCTTATAAATTGATACGCATTAAACTCATTTTTAATCGTCTTCTTTCCTTTCTCTTTGACAGTTTTGTTTGCCACGTCCTGTTTGTCTTTCTTCGCGGACTTCTCCTTGCTGTCGGAATCAGATTTCTTAGTTTTGGCGTCGGAACAGGATTTGCTTTTCTTCTCCAGTTTGGGCTTCTTTTCTGTTTTATCCGTCGGCAAACTGGCTGTTTTCTTATCAGGTTTGACGATCACATTATTGTTTGGTTCCTTCATTTCTTCGTGTTTTCGTTTTTTAGCCTTTTGCTCTTTTGTTGTCATGGCTTCCTTCTTGGAGTCCAAGTACACCTGTAGCACTGACTCATACATTGGGTATGTGTCGTTATAGGAAACAAACTTCTCGCGCAGTTTCCGAGATCCGATGCTGTGTACAGACTTGTATTTCTTTGTCTGAAATAATGGAATTAAATCGATGTGAAATACATGTGATCACCATGATACCACTGTGACAAATCCAAGAATATATAAAAATAAATATAATAACTTGAATAGCTATGAATTGGCAATAATAGTAACTATGGTAACCATGACCGAGGTCATCATAAACTGTTAAATTCCTTGTCCTTGGTTATTATGGGTGCAGTATGGAAAACTAGACAATAATTGAAAAATATGGGTTATTCGATATTGTGTAATTATATTTCAATTTCACAGGTGCAAAATGATAATTTATATATTTGCTATCGATAAATATAACTTAAGAAACAGATTATGATCTACCTGTATGAAAGCATAGTTTTGCCTTGAACTATAATAGTTAAAAGTAAGAGTGAGTTATAGAGATTATTAACCTTGTGTTTTTAGATATTGTATATATCCTGCACTTGGGGATAATCTGTGTATTAGACAAGCTTTTAGTGAGTCTAATACATAGAAATTATCCCCAAGTGCAGGATGTATACGATATCTAAAGACACAAGGTTAATAATCTCTTTATCATCTAATGTCAAGCTTAAATACCTCTCTAAAAGAAGAAAATGTCAGTGGGTGAATTGAAGTATTTTGAAGTTACGTGTAGGAATACATACAGATCAGTAACATGTAAACTGCTTCACTACTGATGAATGCACCAAAGGAAATAACAACATATAAAACAACTAATTTTTCTTAGAAATAGTTCATATTAAAGTCACTTCAAACCATTGTCAGGCATACCAACTTAATTTCTGGCATTCTCTTTTGGCCCTCTTGATTTTCGACAATCTGTTAATTTCTAAAAACTGCTAAATATACAAATTTAAGTTTATAACACATAAAGTTACAACACTCACACTCACACACACACACACACACACACACACACACACACACACACACACACACACACACACACACACACACACACACACACATACACACCCACACACACACACACACACAGTATATAGTATATATAACGTTTTTCTGTTATAATTATAACCAAGGAAGGTCCCTCTTTACAAAAATTAGCTTGACCTTGAAACAGTTGAGCAATTCTTTATTACAATCTTAACTGGAACTGTCTGCTCATACAGGGATAAATAAATAAATAAATAACTCGCTTGAATAGTGATACAAATAACAAATGTTATGAATTTCTAGTACTTTCTACTTGCCCTTACGATACCTTTAGCATTGGGAGAAATGGCCCTGGCTAGTGTGAATTGTGAACACTGACATACATGTATATACATGATAGTATGCCGAGTATGCTGTAGTGTATGTATATATTTTTTGTTTTTAATAAAGGAAATTGTACAATGTCATTGAAATTAAAGAGAGGGCATGATATGATTTCCTGCAGTGGAAATAGATCTTATGGCTGTCTAGATGCATTAATTGAACACTTTTTACGTAATGTGTACATTTATACTAACAGTATAAATTTAATTGCTCAATTAGCACTAATGGAAATTAACACTAGCCAGGGCCATTTCTCTCAATGCTAAAAGCATCCTACTAATATAATGGCTAGTAGGAATTCATGCTTTTTTGTAAACTAAGTTATTTGTATTATTCCTGCTAGTAAGTTTTAATGGTAAGTTTCCATCCCTGTAGTGTAAATAATATGTTCAACTCTTAAATATTATTATTTAATAATGTATCTTTCATCAGACTATAATGACTATGACCAGGAGTGTCAAAATTACTTACTTAAGTCGATAACTAGTATGATACTGATAGTATCTATTATCTAATGTTATATTCATTGCAATTTGCAAATAGGAAAGTTACAGCTATAGATTGACAACAATTAAACTGAATGTAATCTTGAGAAAGAACTTGGGATTGCCAGGAAATACAAGCACTTGATATTCTGAGTAAGGGTAATAAGGTTTTTCAAAATGATTTTCAGTGAGTGGTTGTTTCAATATTGAAAAAAAAAAATATATATATATAGTAGACCTCGCACATAACGAGATAATTGGGACTGGCTATTTGTGTCTGTTAAATGCTAAGTCTGTTACATGCATATATATATCGTAATTAGTGTTAGACGGGACAGGGACTTCCAGATTCAGTACATTATAGGCGAGTGTCTAGTTTATGCTAGGCCTTATATATGCAAGGTCTACTGTAACTGTAGTTACTAGTACAACTATGTGTGTAGAACTATCGTGATTATTAATGTGATTATTTTTGCATTACTATCATAATATTTAGAACGAGTTCAAATGATTTAATGCCTAAAATAGATTACTTAGTCAATTATAACTCAATGTCATGAAATCACAATTAATGCCATGCTTTATTTTTGTTTAATCTTGGCAGAAGCATGCCCCCCTAAACCCCTCTACCTCAAGAAGAATGCTTAAATTGGCCATCTTGAATTTGAGGTTAGTAATATCCTACCTATGCTGAAGGTAATGGGAGTGTCTGTGGTTTTATAGTTTCTAATTGACATAATTGCAACATGTGGGGTCACTGGGTGGGGGAGGGGCGCACACTAGTCTATGCCACCCCTTATCCCCACCCCACCCCTGTCAATAATCCTGGATACGCACTTGCATGCAATGGTTAAAAGTTGATAAAAGTTAAGACATCTGTTTCCTTCTATCGGAGATATCAATGAGAAAATCCACTACTTGCAACACACGCGTTAGGTCTGCACTGCTACGATAGCAGCCGACAAGGCGAAGCAGAGAGAGCGATCCATCGTGCCCACACGGAAACTGATAATTGTGTCCCTAGAAAACGCTTACTGCGGGCACATGCTAAACAACCCAGCCTCAAAATAAACCTAAATGTGACATATGCACACTATAGAATGTGATATATACAACTATTAGGACATATATAGCACATACATGCACCTACGCATCGAATAACTTTAGGACTGTAACGAAATTCACGCGAAATCTGGTAACATTTTTTCACACGGCCACATAACAATGCATAAATTCTACTGAAATCGGCGTCAAACGAGCATACAAATTACACAGTCGTCTTCTAAAATGAATATGTAAGAGATTTGCAATAAATACACGACCTGATCTCGCCCCTTCTTTCCACAAACAGTGACAATTGGGTTGGGTTTGCCTGCTGCTTTGCGCGAATCGGACGCCATGTTCCCAGACACTGACGTGACGAAACTCGGCTGGCCGATAGATGGCGTGCTACAACGAGACAGGTTGAGACGTGGGGCGCTAGCATCTGGGGCCCATCTAGATATTCATGATTACAAAGATATCCCATGTATTTCCCAAAATACTGAGACTTTTAAAACATTAATTTAACATCATTACATAATTGCATAATTGTATTTACCCTAACATAACTGCATATTATTACATATAATTAATATTATATTACATATGAAAACAACTATAATAGTACGTTAAGCTTGTAGTTTGTTCAAGGTTGCTTTTATTTCTTTCGTTCGTTTATATAGACCTACTTATTAAACACGATTTAATAAAATACTGATGAACAGTCTCAACCTCTTCACTTTGAAGTTAATTGTTTAATCTAAAAAACATTCCCAGGCGAAGTTCAATTATTAATTCATATAAAAATAAGTAGGAGCTTAGTCATTTTAACAGGAACCGGGATTCCAACTAATATGACCTAATATTATGATCAACATTTCTTTCACGGTTCTCCCCACATTTTGTAGACCAATATATCATAATATATACAGCTTAAATGTCTCGTGTATACTGCAAGGTCAACCAATGAAACAACGCCACAACTCTGGCAACAATTAGGCCTACTCATGAATACGACGTATAGGCATACGTGCATGTAGGCCTAGTACCTTTACGGTGTTTTTGTTTTAAATAGCATCCTAGGAATTAATGTGTTGCACTGACAATATATACTAGATTAATTATAAATTAGCTACAATTATTTATTTAGTATGCCTATAAATTAATGATGCGATTACACAGAGAGTGACTGCATGTATAACCTAAATGATGATACTGTTTCTTGAGGTTATAGCCTATACATGCTTTCAAGAATACATCATAGGCCCTACATGTTTTACCTCAATCGTACATACTGTCATACATACAAATTGCATACGGCCAATATAATATATGTATTTACACTCAGAAAAAAAAAAATCTAACATATTTACATACCGAAACGTAGGCCTATACACAGCGTTATTTTTCATTACGGTCGTCATGACACGAATAGTAAGACATCCATATAGACTAGTTTATATACTATAGAAACTGTCCTTTGCGTGATTACAGTCAAGCACGCGCTATATATCGGCGCTATAAATATAGCGTGGTAATTAAGATCTAAGGGGAAAGGGGCGCCGTTAGACGGACGGGCGAAGTCGGAAGACAAGTACTGGTCGATGACGTTATTGATATTGGGTAATATAATATAAAACCACATGTAAAAGGCATCTATTAAAAGAGAATCAACGAACATTAAATAAATAAACGCTCGTATAACCAAAATTCAATACATAAACATTTAATAAATTAATATACTATAATATATAATTAGAACGATTGCTTACAGATATCCACTATAGATCTACAGAACTATAGATCCAAACGTAGAGAATGACCCAAAAAGGCACATTATAAACAAGATTCTATACCCCAATTGTAGGCTACGTCAAACTCAATCTCATTAAAATCAGATCTCAGCGCAGCTTTACGAAGCGAGTGTCATATATATCTGTTTGAGCGTTAGTTTCGGATCTCATTTTACTGAGACTGCTTCAAACAGGAAGTGTGATAGTATGTACATTTCTTGTATCATATAGCATAGGCCTATTTTCTTACGTAACTCCATGCCTAATAAAGGATACAACACAGAATTCTTCTGTTATACTATAATAGAGGCAAACATTCATTATAAGGGTTATAATAACCACGAGCAAGACTGTTAAGACGGATTAGATTAAACGTTATTCCAGTCACCTGAAGCCAGTGATTTGGTTTAAAAAAAATAATAATGTTAGTATTTTGTTTAAATATAACTAGTATGTAATGATACTAATTTGAAAAAAAATAAATTAAAAATAAATATAATAGTAACCCATCGACAACATAAATGTCGATGAACCCATATTTTTTTAATATTTTTTTTAACATACAGCAGATAGATTCTAAGTGTAGATTCCATATTGAATGCTATCTGCAATGTCATCAGTGTGGTTTACCTTGACGTAACCTGTAACCTATATACGACATGGTCTGCCAACTGCGGTAACTCTCTAACTTGCTTCCGTATACTCTAATACTCTGACCGTGTAACGAATGTACTATTAGCAGCTGATTATAGGAGAGAATGCTATTACCTTCTATGGGTAGGTTACGTCCATTGTATCATAACACGTTGGCCACAGTTCGCATAGCAACGGACCCATTACCCCGTAATTTTCCTAAATATTCCAGAGATCACACAAATATGTTACGTATATAGTCAAAGAGTATAGGATATGCATGTGCAGCGAGGGAAGACGTGCGCTAGATCTCTGATAATCGTAAATGATGCAATTTTAAAAGGAATATCGTCAATCTGGGCAGAATGTTTGTTTGTTTATAATGGAATTACATTGGGCGCTTAATATTATTGCACCATAGGCTTTTTTATAAACCATAAAAGGATTCCGGAATAAGTGCCAAAAGTAATTCCATTACAACAAGCAAACATTCTACGCATGCAGCTTATAACGATCTTCCTTTATTGAACATTGCTTCAAAGAATTAAATGTCTCTCTCCATCTCCCCCCCCCTCTCTCTCTCTCTCTCTCTCTCTCTCTCTCTCCCTAATCTAACTCTCTCTCCTCTCTCTTCCCATCTCTCTCCCTCCTTTCCTTTCCCTTTCTTTCTCTCTCTCTCTCTCGCTCTCTCTCTCTCTCTCTCTCTCTCTCTCTCTCTCTCTCTCTCTCTCTCTCAATTACTAGTATCCGAAGTAATAGTAATTTCGAAACGTACTTAAGGTTAGCAACACCTATAAACCACATATCAATAAGAGTTATTAGACACCCATTTTTTATTGTCAATCTGAACATGATCAAATCATTTAATCATGCTTGTCGCTAAAAGTGGCATGCCCTTAGGCAAATTTTCATGCATTCATTCTTAGCAATTCAAATATAATAACTGCGTTTATATTGCTGACATGATAGAGCCAATCTCCAAGGATACAAGTTAATATGTAGACGTAGTATATATAGTATGTATCTAGTGTTACACAGGCTAACGACATAGCTTACTGTATTCGCAAACACTGATATACTTTACGCGAAAGATATATGTACTGTGGGCTAAAGTGAGGATAGTCCTCTGAATACTGACACGAATGCAACATCATGAATACATAGCTCTGCATATTATATACATGCATTAGCATTACAGGGCTCAAAAGATAAATGTATATGTGTCACATGGAGAGTAAAGGTTAGGCCTATATAGTATCATTTAAATAAAAAACTTAAAACCGATGACATACATGTCTACTTTTTCAGAATTAAATTGGATGTGCATGTCATGCGTATAATCAGGCATGCCACTCAATTACCACTATATATAAGCACTCCCAAATCTCTTTATGACAGTTCTATTTTAAGTGATCACCAACAATGTCAATTTCCGTTAATTTACATACCAAACAACACATATACACGTATTTATCACATACTGATTGTTCTCAGTTACACATTTTAAATCTGACTTGTATAAAGTTTTATTAACCGTCTCTTTGTTTGTAGTGGCTAAAATGCCTTCTCCCAATTAATGATAATATAGGTAGAAAGAAAAATGTTTGTTTGCGGTTAAAATAAACGCGGTCTGGGTTCAAAGTTATGTAGGGTTTGGGCAGTTATATATTTACTAGTAATATGATACGCCATCCCCTTCGGCTCATCTGGCTTTACATGAAACGTATGTTTTATAGGATAAGGGTACAAGAGTACTATGTATATTTTGTAAAACTACAGAGAAGAATAAATTTACAAATACTATATATGTAGAACTACTTGCGAATTCTATATTTACGAACATTATAAGTAAATGCACAAGCTTGATTTCAACATATTTTATTGTCACAATTGCAATAGGATACCTAAAGTATCTAAGTCCTTGCCTTAACTATTTACAACTTATGTATAGTGAAATATAGTGAAATATTAGTGAAATATTATACAAAAGGAAATAAATATGCACACTGTTAATGTTGCTACCTATATAGGCCTACATACGCGAAATCGCAAGAATCAAAATATGCAATCTTTATGATGTAAACAAAAGGAGTTAGGCCCTACACTAAAATTAAAAATATGATAGTCGTGCATATATATCATAGGTTAACTTTTGAAACATCTGACCGGCATACGTATAGGCTAATCGAAAAATCGGTATGTTCACAAAATTGGCAGTCTCCAGATTATGGAATCGGAGAGGTGTTATAATCCGCTTCCAGAAATGGGAGAACTGGCGTGAGCAATTTATATACTAGTTCTTATCAATGATTCACACTAATGTGTTTTAAGATATAATAAGTATTTATTATCATAGTATGAACATGGCCGTTCAAACTTTCCACTTAAACACAGTTTATACACTGATGTTAATAAATTGAACATTGATATACCGAAATTGAACACTATGTGTTAAACAACTGAACACGTAAAGACTCGTCCGGCGTCCGCTTGGTTTACAGTGCATATGCACATAAGCCTATTTATGTAACCTTGCTGTATGTATATATGCGGGTCATTCTCTGAAAAAGTAACATTTTTAACCATAGAAAAACGCAAAATCCAAATTCAATTTTAAGACGTTTTAATTTATCAAATAAAATAACCAATTATTACTGAATATAAATGCCCACTTTGAGAGCTTAATTGAACTATATTAATAAGTCTACAAACAATTAAACAACTACCTTTGTGCACCAATTTTAGTGTGTGTAGGCCTACTGTTACCGTAGCATAATCGCCTTTTTTTTCTCCATATCATTTAAAACATTTTTCAAAGTTGTCAAATAATAACCTGATTACTGCATAAACTTATTTAGCAGATATCAATGGATATTTGACAGAATTGTATAGTGAGTGCAAGTGCGTCATGTCTATTTTTCAAATTTCGAAGAATATCATATAAAACTAGGAATTCCGGTGATAGGCTAACAGAAGTCTAAGCCTTACATTGCCTAAAATTCCAGAGAAAATCTTAATACGACGTTACAAAGGATCGTATCCTTACATTTCTGTTTGATTCGGAGATGAATTACGTTGTTCAGCATGGTTCATGGGTAATTATTAAATCGGGATGCAACGTAAAGTACGTAAAAAAGACAACAACCATACACATTTCACCTACACGGTTATCAGCTGCTTATCACCAAATTCAGTAAACTGGGTACGTCTATAAATAGAATTCGCTGCACTTGCAGCTCCTCATCAATATATAATCTATGGAAATGTATACAGAAAATATATAAGCATGAGTGTAATGTATACTGATCAACACCTCTGCTACCTAAACAAGCTAATGCATATTATTTGTTCATAAGTAAATACTAAATACTAAACTAATATTAACAAAATATGCTATAATTGTTATATATACTTGCTTGTATTAATGATTACATTTTGCAATAAAACACCAATTTATTAAGTGTGAGCAATAAACTGCCAGAAATTGAACAACTGGCGCGTCCAATTAAGAGGTGTTATAATCTCACTTCCAGCTTCGGGAAAAATCAAGCCTAAATACATCATAGCGAAATCGACGACATGTAGGCTATTTGGATAGGACTACATAGTATTATTTACCTACGTACATTTCACATGACTACATGCGATTTGTTAGCGTTCGCAGTGCCATCCAGCCAACAAGGCGATGCTTCATTAATACATAATGCTAATTGATTATCTCCAGCTCTCGCGGGCTTTCCGCTGTTAATACAAAGAGGATCTCGACAGCTTCTGATTATGTACAGCTCTTCAAAATCTTAAAAATGTTGTCCATTTTTTTTTGTGTATTTTAATTCTATTAATTGTGTACGTGACCTCAACATGCTGTAGTAAAATAAAGTGTTCTTCTGTTCTGTTCTGAGAAGATTGCACTCATGTTTCACATAACGAAGCATATTTACGACAAATGTATCATGCATGTTGTGCAAAAGATGCACCGTATACGAGGTAATACGGTATAGTTTTTTCAGCTCAAGATGTCCAAATTAACAGAGACGTCAAAATCGTTGAAAGACTGCCTTATCAGCTCGAAGATGTACGGCTTCGACGATACATCTAGAACCATAATTTATACACATCTGGTGATCACAATTTAATAACGGTGTGATTATACACATGAACTAGCCTTTTGTCCTACAAATTGAACAAATATTTACACGTGTGTATATATCGTGTGACAGCAGGAGATGTTGCATCATATACCTTCTTCTCGTTCATGCAAATACACTATAACATTTTAGGCTTTTGGCCAAATATGATCTCATTTAGTTTACTATTTAGCGGGAACTGATATTTTAAAGGTATATCTCCTACAGGATAATTTCGAGCCTAAACAAAGGTTTTCACACAATTGTTTCTCTCACAGCGACATATTTCATTTTATTACCCCAGCGTGATGTTTCAAAGTGTGACGTATCGAAACGATATCCACCTAGTAGGACGTATCAGTT
>JAUTBV010089401.1:0-18960 GCA_032361325.1 Lepetodrilus fucensis | reverse complement strand
TACACGCACACACGCGCGCACGTACGGACATACACGCACACGGACACACAAACACACAAACACACACACACACACACTCTCTCTTGTTAACATTGAACAGCATTTTAGTAGCAAATAGGTTAGCTCCTTATAAATCAATGTTATTATATCATGTCGTTATTGTAAATCACAACTGGCAGGCCATCTACAAGAAAACTATTGCCTATTCAAAGTGTTTGCTAATTTCAATAAACCGAAGTCCATTTTTATTTTAACAACGAAACGACACAACGTTCTACAAAGAACATATTATTTAAATTTTTATTTTTATTTGACGACAAACAATTTAACAGACCGTTGGCTCAAGTTGGTAAATATCAGGGATTGACTTTACTATACGTTTGTGTTAAATGTTGAAACAAAATAGGGGCAGGCCAATTATTCTTGAAAGTTGAACTTCCTTAAACCATTTGGCAATTGGTGAAGAGCCGCTGAACACCAAAGCCAGTCGGAGATGTCACCATGAATCCCATAACCAACATGGCCGCTAGACAGACACCGGTCAGAACGTGCGCCTACAGGGAACAACCAACATGGACGTGCCCAGACTAGGTTTTGTCTCCAGGTGGACATCATTGCGACCTTGCACCCGTCTGAGAAATCCCATAGCGCACCAGTGGGTGGAAACCCGTTACGTAAAACTGTTGACCCCGTCGATGACTTTTCTGGAAATGAAGGATAAATCATGATCTCCGTGTGGGTTGCCAACAGATGGTACAATGCCGTAATATTATTCAGTAAATTAAATACACATTTCAAAAACCTTCCGTAAATATATATATACTTTTTTGAATTACATATAATTTTGTTGGTAATGGGATTTGAGCCACTTTCCAGATTCGTTCACTTATATAACGGCTTGTCAGCTTATGGCAAGAGGAAACCCACAACTTCGGTAGGGCTGAATGATGCAGTAATCCTGTGAAAACCAGATGATAACTGCATTGCCATATGGTATACTAGTATATAATCGGTGCACTCTGTTATCATCACGCCGGAAAAAGTAACTTTCGCAAACATTGTCGGGTGGGCGTTTTAGGTATTATAAGGACATTAGCAATTCAAGTAAATGACAGTTAATGGTATGAATTCACGAAGTGAATACCAATGCATCGATTAGTAGTAAGCTATGTACTCCATCGTAATTACTTTTACCATCAATTAAATGATTTTACCATCAGTGGTGTGTACGCTCTGCTGAGGAAGCGAGTAGAACGTCTGGACTTTTGAGCCAAATGTCCCGAGTTAATAATATTTTGATTAATTTAAAACGTATAGATGATTGCTTTATATGTGAATTATTTACCAGAATATGTAAATGCCTGCACAATTATTATTACTATGTTAAACGGTATCTCTTTTCATTGGATTGATAACGGTGTCTTTCTGAAATATGAGAGTGCAAGGTGCGATCATACTGTTGGGCGGGGTTTATCACGATATTGTAGGGCGGGGACGTAGTAATCGTTGTTGTTGTGCTATGGGCTTTAATTGGGTACGGCTGTAGTGTTGGACTGTAGTCTGGGGTTGCTGTGGAATAACAAATTGGAAATCAAAATCTGATTAAAAGAAAATGTCGGTGCTGAAAACATACCCACGTGCACGAATCAAAATATCTTAATTGGACGGACAAGTTAAATCTACCCTCGTACATTTACTTAAGAGGAACATAGGGAATTCTTTCTGACCGACTGCCCATGTTATTTCTTCAGGTCTATTAACTGTGGCCATCCAGTTGAAGGGAAGTTCATTTGATTGCAAGATTGCTAAGATTAACGTTAAGATTTGCTCAGTTCACTTTCATTGTGTACTCCCGGTGTGAGAAATTGACCATCAAACAGTTAATTTCTGGAAAATGAGACAATTTGGACGAAGATAAACAGGACAGGTAATGTACAGGTCCGCGGCATCTTCAAAGACGTCATGTGTCTCGTCCACTTGACAAATATGTACATTGCCACGTGATTGAAGCGCGCCACCTACACCTTTCATTGCGCATATATCACAGTCGCCTCCCTTGCAGTCGTATCGTATTTAATGTAATGCACTTAACATGTTAGAGTTTACAATAATTTAATTGAAGACTAGAAATGAACCTGGAATCTAATATACTGTCTGCACGAAGTATATACATGGAAACTAAACCACTACAATTGGTCATTTAAATTGTTACCGAAATTCTAGAAAACAACAACCAACTCGTAGTTATATTTCAGATGATAGTCTCATTAACAATGTACATATACACATATCTTAATACATATACATACGATAGTTTTTCAATTAATTCAATGAAGTAGGTCAGGTTTTACTCAGTATTAGTAATTATTTTCAATTACTGTATCTTGCCATCATAAAGAGTCTTCAAGTCGACCAATAGAGATTCACATGAATAATTCGAAGCCTTCATATAGAAAGGAATATCGATGAAAAGGAAGATCTGAATAAATCTGCTAATTATATGCTTGTAACCCCCAATGTTACATCTCCTAACATGCTCATACATGTAGCTAGTAGGATGAGTAAATATACTGATATTAAAATGTTAATAATAATAATGAAGCTAGCACATCTGAAGAAGAAGAAGAGTATATAGCACTAGTTCTTCTATGCACCAGGGGCCGTATTCATAAAAGGGCTTAAGTCAGTTTTTGATGATCAATATATAGCGAACACTGACAAGCCCTTTTATGAATACCGGCCCAGGATATGACCGCAACGCTAGTTGGTAAAGCATTATTCCTTCATTTGTAGTGAGAACATAATATTACATTTGTAGCCCGCAATCTTACATGTTCCTCAGTCCCACAGCTATATGTATGTCTGTCTGTCTGTGTGTCTGTCTGTGTGTCTGTGTGTCTGTCTATCGGCGTTTCTCAAGTCTCCACTCGACACAAACACTGAGTCTAGAGACGTGTTTAAATACTCCCATCTTAACGAGTCTGACATTTCCCCCTTGTTTGCTCTGCCCACGAGACGAGGGATGATTACCTTGTGTTTAAACATCTGACGAAGGTTAAAAGGTGGAGGGATGCATTGCGAATCCAGAGCTCTGAAAGCTTGCTGAGGAGAGAAAGGAACGTTTTTCAAGTCAAATATTCTTCCTCCTTCTTCATGCTATTTCCTTAGCAAAACTACCGTGTGGTATGGTTTCTATGAACCGATGGCGTTATCATGTCACTATTTATTTAATATTATATCGCTTTTAGATTCTATGTATAATATTCCATCAACATTCTGGTTTACAAGCGCGACGTTGATATCGTTCCACGAGGTGGGATACGTGTTAGATACACCATTGCAGTTTGGAGAATCATTTAGACAGTTGAACAATGCATTTGGAAAACGATTATTTATGACACATGCATCCAAAGGACGGGTAGTCAGGAGTAATGTCAAGTTAAGATCAGCATCAATCAGCCATGTAAGAAGTTACAGCCTACTACTATTACTATTACTACTACAATACTACTAATAATATAATCACTAAAGAGAAGTTTCCAAATTATTTAGAGGGATGTCGTACAGCAAATTATAATGAAGGCAAAGTTACTTTTCTCTTTCAAAGTGCGTCAAATTCTGAGACCTGGGATAATAGGACATAAACTGTCCTTAATCTGCATCGCATCGGAAAATATAGGAACAGAATATTATTTTCATAGAACACCGTAGTGACGTCAACATAATGGTGAGACTGAACGTCGTATTCTTGCTGCGCTGTAGATGTCAGACGCTGGTGTAGCAGAGAGACATGGTTACAGTAAATATATTCATACTGGACACGCTCTGTCGTCTTGTAATACTAGTTGCGGATACGACTATGCATTGTCATGTACGAGTATTCAACAGTATGGCGTAAAGATACGCCCACGGTTACAGTTACCATCTGTAACATATCTTCTTTTAGTTCTGGTGTTAGTGTATCTCAGAGGTTGTTGCTGTGACGTTCATGTATATCTAAAAAGTAGATTTACTTTTACAGTCTTCTTTTCAGCATAGCTATATAATCATCGACCCAAATCGGATTACAGAATAAAAATACCGAAATTTATGACCTTACGGAAATACCTAGGAACAAATACGATACTAAACACACCGAAGTTACAGTGTGTGTTAGGACCTATTCAGTTTAGGCGGGTTTCATGGTTGCAAATTTCGATTGCTCCGGAAACATTATATGGGTATGTTACCTGTGCCATATACGACAGAAGCCAGCTTGGAATAATGTTTCTGATTTAGTGGTCCTTCCCAAGTCAAAGATCCGCTCTTTTAGTTTTCCCAAGGGATATAATCCTCTCGTAAAATAGTCTGGACAGAAATTGAGCCATCACGCGTCCAAATAAGATCTCTTCACATCAAGGCGCTATTGTTGAGCAAGCCGCGGCGATATGGGTAAGCTTCGCTGCGAGGGTGGGCAAGCTATTGTGAAGATCGCATTTGTAGCAACCCTTCTTTAACATTTCCTTATCGGTTTTCCCAAAATGGTACACTGAGACGCATGCGTAACAAATTTGTTACCTTATTTAACCCCATCATTGAGCAGCGGGGCTGGCAGGGGACAATGAGAAGAAAGCCCTCTCCCAGCCTCCAGGCAATCTCCCACGGCTTGCATGTACGCTCCACATACGCTACATGTCCATCATAGGTTTCCCTGGTGAGGGTTTGTGTATTCCATAGCAATAAAAAAATAAGTTATGATCTATATAATCACACCTAGCGGTATCCCGCATTCTATTTCAATAGTTGCAGATTGCATTTCTAAAGTGCATTATCTGCAATGCATTTAAAACATTACAATAATGAATACTAGAAAAAAGTATTTCATGATTTACAGTAGTTCAAAATACAAACACTCGTTTCCATTGGAGTGGAATGGAAGGATCTGTTTCGTGGTTAGCACATTGGGCGAACTTTACAAATCCTTTAAGTTGGGACCGAAATGGTATGAACGGTCACTATAGAATCATATGTACATGGTAGTCCTTCACATTGTTTCCTACTTATCTTGCCACTGAATATACTGCCATAATGTGAAATAGACGCCAATTGTATATCGATAAAATACATGTAGTATCAATTTAACTTAAGTTATGTTGTTTACAAATTAAATTCCGCCACAAATGGTTTACAGCTATGTTAAAAAGCGTCATGATCTTTCAAAGACGAAATCGCTTTAACTTGGCTAATTTACTCTTCTTGTTATCAACCCCAACATAAATGTAATTAACTGGTAGCTGATAATTAGCAGTTGTATTATTTTATTACATATACATATTTAAGTTTGATAATACTCATTTCATAAATCCATTGCTACCGTCCACGTTAAAACTTCAAATGACTCTTAACATCTGACACGACTGTTAACATCTTCGTATTACCCTTTACCTACCAGTACTTACAGAGGTTTTATGTTTCATCAAGAAACGTATCCCCAAAAATATACATTTGTCAACTGACTAAGTGACTCCCCAAACTGAAACGTTGTAGCTATACCACTCCCCGGACCGGTATTAGTGTCGTACTTTTTCCAGTTGTCTTCACTGACACTGATGGAGTACTAACATACCAATGTAATACTTCACGTGTGCTTCACAACAGCCTAAGGATGTCTTCCAGCACATACAGCGTATACACTATACCCAACGTCGTCCCAAAAGCATCCTTGCATCGCGTCCTTCAGAACCTATAGGTTGTCTCTGTCTCCGCCCTAATCGGCCCCAGACAAGACAATTGAACCAAGTCTAGGCATCCATCGATGTTATCAGTGATATGCAACGAGACACGGATGCTGGATACACTGTTCATGTTAATTACATCAGGTATTGTTTACCTGTTATCTAGTAACGACTTAGCGTTAAGAGGCTTACCTGTACAGCCCAGACAGGGATAGAAAAAAAATGGAGATAAGTTTCTAATGTCTTATCTTGAAGGCAGTTGTCTCAGATTTTGGGGTAAGAGTAGTCGGTGGAAAACTCTGCGTGTATAGTCATGGCGCCGTCAGAGTAGTATACCAAGCGTTGATTGATATTTTATTACTATCGACAAGACTGTAAGTCGCCCAGTACCATTAATAATACCATTCAATACGCATTTCTCTTCTAGTGCTAAGTTCATCGCCCATAAACCAGTATAATGATATTTAGATTGATAACAAGTTATTCTGGCCTGGCAAAATCCTCAACGAAAGTCAACATTTATTTATTATCATATGTTTTATGTTATACATTGCATTATTGAAATAGTATTTATATGCAATATATTTGCACACACATTTCACTGTAAATAAATAAGTACTATCGGTATGGATAAATACGATATACCGTGTAATAGTTCTGAACAGTCTATGAACAATCTACAAGTAATTTTGGAATATCTTACGTACGCAGTATTATCAGATACGGAAACCATGCCACGTAGAAAAACTGAAGACTCATGTTGCATATTATGATATTTCTTTTATTGGTATTGCAAAGTTATGCAACGTTAATGATTGCACACTGGAAGATAGACATCGTGTTTGTGCAATGTTTGCTCATTAAGGTCTGCTTCTCGTGAAATCCATGAGGAAGTAGGCAACGTATAGCCTTCAGAAATAAGGCTTCAGATTAAATGTGAAGTTGAACTATACCTAACTATAGTGCTAGTTGACGTTAGCATGGTAGTCTAAACGTGTACTAGTTGCGCGTCGTCGTTCGTGCGCTGTAAAAGTTGGACCTACATGTAGAAGTAACAGCGACTGTAGTACTCGTCTGCGGAACCCTCGTGAACGTTGGAACTGAATATGACTATATACATTGTGTTATGTGGAATAGATGCCAAGACAATTTCACGGCATCATTTACAATTAAATACATATAATAATTAACTTAGATACACTGTAGTAGTATAAGTGCAGCTAATAGAATAGATGCAGTGTGCAGGATAATTATGATTAACGAGTAGTATTTGTGTCGGTTGTATTCAAGCGTGCATGCTTTCTTATTTGTTTTGGTATTGGTAGGTAGGTAGATGACAAAACAGTCAATATGAATCATGGTATTCGTAAAATATCAACGCCTGCTTAGCATATTTTCAGGATCAAAGGCACAGTAAAATAATTACCTAGCTGCTTAACAAGACAGTATGTATAATTTCGCTTTGTATTTAATTGTATGCTTCGTATGTTAAAAAAACCGAATGTGGGAATGTGTCATGTATATAACAAAACGCGTCTTTTCATTTTCGAGAAAGATAAATACTATGGAAAATGTAATTCTTCAGATCAAAGATTCGTATTACATTGGATGGTAATCGGATGCTTTTGGGGGAATCTTGATTCACCTTTCCAGTGACACTGGCGAACATTCTCCATTTTAATAGAGAGAAACACCTGTGAACAAATCATTACAGGACATGTAATCCTTGTAAACTAAGTCGTCAATGCATACCTAATTTCATCTTCATAAATCTCTTATATACCAGTGTAACCTTTACGCCTCAGATCTGAGAGACGTTCATGCGAATCGTTCAGAAAACTGGAGTTGAGCAGGGAGATCTTCTGTGTCCTTTCTTTTTCTTTTCAACCGGCGAATCTACTTTAGTTGAAAACGGATGCGGTAGCACGCGCGGAAAATAGAACGAACATGGCAAAGGTGCAAAGAAGTTGTCGGGTAATCACTATCTGCGACCCTTAAGGCGATCAAATATTTCACTTTACGTTTTATCCACTCACACTGAATGTGTATTTTCATACAAATTGTGTTTTCCTAAGCGATTGTACAAAGACTAGATTTGAAGAGGGCAGCTTCATTTACCCCTATCAAATTCTACGATTCTATCGAGTGTTTACGCTACAAATTGTAGACATTCCTATATGCAGTGGAACACATCCCTTCTGTTTTAAAGTTATCCATGCAATGCTGGATGTTTTTTTACAGTTTTCCAGTCTTCCATTAGTATTCATACTGTCATGATATAATGTAATGCTTTAACAGACACAATCTATAGTACTCCATTAACATGCGAGTTGGTTATGAATTTATAGTGCAGTACTGCGCCGTTAAGATTATCTGTTTTCAATTTAAAATAAATTCACATCGTATAACAAATAGACAGTGTCAATATATTTAATGAAGAGCACCTGTAACTAAATCCTAATGATGAAGTTAATAGCAAAATAAAACCACCAACAACAACAACATAGCTTATGATTATGGGCATACGTTTACAAAAGTTCGTAACAAGGCAATGATGACCAGTAATCATACTATCTTAGTCGTAAAATAATCGATACATTAGCAGAACCTAAATTAGTTTTCCATATTCGCCCATCTATGGAAAATAATGGTTTTTTTCACTCAACAACTATTAGCCACAGCATATTAGGTACAACTGTACTGTAAATACGTATGCTTGTCGAATAGTATACTGAGCGGATTACATGGAAATATATGTATTCGAAAAACAGGAAGGTATATAGTATTTACATATGGTTGAATATGCATTTGCACTGAGCAAATATATGCATACGTTTCAGGGACGAACAGTGAATTCTACTACCTACTATAGATATTGAACTTGCAATAAACCTCAGTACAAATCCATCGCTGTAAGATACTTGTTCGGTAGCGTCTGAACATTAGTATAATCACCAATTGACAAAAGCCACACTCGATAAACCCACTCAGTTTCCCCGCCCTCAGGTAAAACAAGCCTGGACACAGATGATTCCCTTGTCTTACCCCACTACTTGATAAACTTGTTCGGCGCTGCGCACATATAACGAATTATATTTCAAGATGGATAGATTAGTAGATAGGTTTCTGCCAGTGAGATTTTAGGTGAGATATGTCTAGGGTACCGAACATGAATTATGAGAAATAGTTTGACAGTGGACCCTCGCGTGTCACCGCCATTCCCCAGACGACAGAACACTGGAGTGTGCGCACGCCCTCGCGAGCTTGTCAGGATCAATCTGATTGGTCGAAAGTTTGGCACTGGGCCAGGCTCGTGCCCTCGTCCATGCAAGTTCAGTACAAACAGCCAACTTTACGATTCGCGTGCCACGGAACTTTTGCATTTTATTTTCTGTGGTGATTCGCGTGAAATAGTGAAGACATGGCCACGCTGGACTCGCCTAAGAAACGAAATACCAATGGAACACAGAGAAGGGTATGTAAAATCAGTCTGTAGTACGTATGTAGTTACATGTATTGTAGTAACACACACACACACACACGATGGCATGTCAACAGGTTGTGACAGGTATAGACATTCCAATACATATGCAGTCGCGCATCTTAGAATGTCATAGTAGATACTAGTACCCGTCCACAGACGACGTATGTACGTGTTCACTAACGAACCATATGAAGGTTTCACATAAGTATATAGTTGTATATAGTTGCATAGCATTTTCTAATCTTACAGGTGCGAAATGAATGCTTATAGATGAATGGACATAAAAAATGTGTCTGTTTCCGGAAATATTTATTGGTATAGGAATAAAACGCATTTGAAATACCAAAGTAGACCGTTTCAATTAGTAGTTTCAGAAGTAGTAATTCATAGTGCATCTCTCTCTCTCTCATATATATATATATATATATATATATATATATATATATATACACACACACACACACACACACACATACACACACACACACATACACACACACACACATACACACACACACACCACACACACACACACACACACACGGAGACAGACACACGCACATACACTTATACATTTAGCTAAAGATTATATCTCCCTCCTGGTCAAACATGTCATCGAAATGTCTCGAAGTGTGCAAATATTGTCAATAACATAATGCTGATCTCGTCAATCGCAACAGTGACGTCTTAATAGGGTTATTGTTTATCAAGCCCAAAATGTACACAATAATTACGTCGCTGTCAACTTAGCAGGATAATTAAAAGTCAATAATTATTTTACGATGTCCCGCTTGACTTGTGGCGCCTATGTCATGATCACGTGGCTATACTGCATACACTTGATCAAGTAAATCCCGACCAATGAAATGTACATTTGCCACGTGTGCGGCACTGTAGTCTACGAATACTTACCGCAAGCTATTGTTAGACCTAAACAATAGGGTTCACACATAAGGCAATATATGCGGTTATATCAAATTTGAACTTTGGTTAACTTGTATAGCTTGCACTTCTAGAGTGATAGAGATGCAGTTTCTTTATTGGAATGTATGTACACACCGCGCGCGCGTACACGCGCGCGCACGCACACACACACACACACACACACACACACACACACACACCCGTATGTGATATATTTGATTGGTGGATATTTGATACTTTAATATGCAGCACAAAGTGGCGTTAACAATTTGTTTCCACTTTAATTTAAGACAAAAAAAAAGGATTACGCGTAACAACAATAAGTTGTTGGATATCTACTCCCCTAAAACACCCGATACATCTATTAACTTTGAAACATGTATGCTGGCTACAGTAACGTTCAGTTTTATTGTATTTATATAGCCTTTACAAAGACATTTGTGTCCAGCCTTTCTATTTCGTTAGATTGTAGTTTTCTAGGTATAAATCTTACTGGTCATATTTTTCAATCTAATCACAAAAGACAAGAACGAGTTTATGAAAGTTTACACACATATGAGACAATGTGGTGGTCTTAATATATCAGTAACGTATGTAGACGTGCCTCTGGCATATTGTTTTTGATAAACTTGAATACTGTCTAAATATACCAATAACCCAGACAGATATATATAGATATCACCATATCACCACGTAGGTACAGTATTACGTTTCTCAAGGCGCGGTCTTTTGCATTGATAAAATAAATCCTGGATGACATATTCCTAATACTATACATGCCACTCCCCATATTTCGTATACAGCATTAATTAAATTCGATTATAATAACAACCTGTACAAAAAAGCTTAACATATGAAACACATGGTAGGGAAAATGTAAAAAGTGCTCAGTTTATGGCAAACCTTTAGTCCTGTATTATATACATGTATGCATACATATACCCTTATCTATTTCCTCCAACTGCCTATACTGTCACACACCCTTCTTGACTGACATGGTATCGCCTTCCTAATACCCCATCCCCTACCCCATATTCCCACACCCACCCAACCTTCTCAGACTATGGTTCGCTGCGTCTTTTACAAAGTAAAGTTTCCCCAAAGTCCTGACAAAACGTCAACTGTATCATGTATGTATGTTGATGACACCGGCATGATATATTGTAGTCGACGCAGGACTTGATACGACTTCACGAACTGATAAGTTATGTCTTCAATGTGAACATTAAGTGGCATGTAGCACAATCATGTCATATAAACGTACGGGGGCAAAGTGATCAAACGCCAAAGATGAACAAGAGTCACAGAGCGCAACTGTGGCAGCCAAGCTTGTAATTATTAGTAGATCAGTGCTATTTTTCAGATAACGTGGGATTCAGCGTTGATACCATCTCCTTCTTGTCCTGGCAGATCCAGACACTTGAGATGATTTTCTTTATAATATTGTATAATTATGCGGTGTTGGATCTCGAGTCGCATACTATCTGATAGTTTAATTAACGTCTTTGTACCTTGGTTATGTGCAACAAGATCCACTATCAAGTTGCTTGATAGGAGATATAAAATAAATCTGTGTACAGGTAATGGTTGACTTACGTTTTGTTAGACATTTAAATGCTATTTTATTTTCAATGTATTAGTTGTATAATTTTAATAGCATTCTGTTTCGACATCTTAAGCGTTTTAGGTATGTACATGCTTATTATAAAATAACTTAAATTTATACGACATGTATACAGTTAACAATAGATGTAAATACTTCTTTTTTAGGGTAGCACTTTACAGCAGAAAGTAAGATATACGCAGTACGTATAGTATAACAAAAAGAAGATAAAAATGTAATTGTTTACAGCAGAAAGTAAGGTAGAAAAGAAGTGATAATCGGATAGATTAATATTTTTTTAATTTTATTTTTTAATTGAGGTTTAGAGTCGCTTTCAAGGTTCTCAGAGAAAAATCTAAATAACTTTGAATTGGTTATATGTTATTCGCATAAATTATTACTGTAATAAATCTTAATGCTATCAATAATGTAGCACGTGCCGAAAACTTTCACCCCGTGCGCTCGTGACTTTAGCAGACTTTCTTATCTAGAGTGTATACATATACCTGAGTTGGGAAGCCTTTTATCTTCACCTGTGTACACGAACGTCAGAGACAGGCCGAACTTTCACTGAAGTGTAAAACCCTGCTTCAAAACTTCCTTGATTAATTCGTAGGACATGGAGATGGGACTGTATCCCTCCTGTACAAAACTACGAAACTACGTAACTCTAAGACAACCGTAACGCAAACCTTAGTCATAGACTGCACCATGGTTAGGGTTAAAGTTGGTTGTTTTGTACAAGCGGACCCAGTAGTGTTTGGTCAGTAACAGGATTAGACAGAGCTGTCACTAACACAAAAAAAGGTTTCATATCAACGAACATAGCTAACATTCACGAAAACTATAAAGGTCTTCTCGTTTGGAACTTAATTAAATGTCTGTATATAAACCTACAGCCACTGTAGTGTTATTAACATATCTACTATGTATACAGTATAGGGCCTACCGGGTAGTGCGTTTTATTGTTAGACATTCGTGATGAATGCATCAATGCTAATTGAAAAGGGAAAGCACTCTCAGGTGAAGTTCCATTGGCACACTTCCGCCAGGGATGTTTTTCCCCGAACTAAACCACGACGTCGTTCATTGGTCAATTAGCCTAATGACAAAGGAACGAACGTTACAATAGGATGTTGCCTTCAAGGGATATTGTACCCGGACTAAAGCAGTACATCTTTCATGAACATTTCTAGGTGTTTTTCCACGTATCCATTTCTACTAGCTATACGACTGTACGGCTACAGAATCGAGTCATAAACTGGTAGTTTCACTTTCTGTTTCTGAGAAGCGTGCAGCTATAACCGGCGGAAGTCGTGCCATGTAATATACACCCTGACATTGCCATTGGCATGTTCGTATTTCCTTTAGATGTGTAGATTACACGTGCGTATGCAAGTGTGCAAGTGTATATTTCACAACCAAGTCACGCGTTCAAGAACACTAGCTTCCTAACAGCAATGCCGATGGATAGATAGATTTCGTACCTACAGATCACTGATGCTTGCAGGCCACGGGTCCATGTACTAAGAACATCCAGGTGTAATAAATACTATGAAACAATTGGTTTCAAGGTGAAAACTAACATGGTTCTAAAGGAGATGCCAGATTAAATTACCATTAAAACATACTTAAACATGCAATTGTAGCGCTTTGTGTGGTTATCTATGATGACAAGTTGGTTTATCCGTGACTACTTTAACAGATGTTAAACTATGTGATTGTATTATTTTCCACCGTTTTCGGTGGTATTTTAGCGATATCTTGTTAATGATTATACATGAATACTACAGTGTATATTAATGGTAAGGGTTGAATACACTGATTCCTCGTACATCTGTTTGTGGGATGTTTAACCTTCTCCATGCTGAATTAGGCACATGCACAGCTCTTCAGGGCATCTACAGTTGCCTTCAATATGGAGAGGGTTAAGGAGGATGACATACGATTAACAAGTCCTACGTTGTGTATGGTATGGCGTAAACAGCAGGAAAAACCTTTTCGTACTTAGAGTACAGTGGCCGTGTTCACGAAAGGGTTTAAGTCAGTTTTGATGACCAAATATATAACAAAAACTGACTTAAACCCTTTCGTAAATACGGCTCCAGATTTCAGGAAATTGCATTACAACGCGCATCATTTTTAAATTCCACAAATCTAAAAAAAAATATATAATAATAACTATGTTCATTACCGTTATGTATCAGAGTTCTTAAGATACCTGAGGATATGTCAACACCAATGGACACATATTTCAACGAGAGATTGACGTGTCAATAAATAGCTTGTCATTTGTGTCAGGTGTCAATAAATCGTGACCGCTTTGGTCAGAAAATCTTAAGGGCGTTGTAGTGAACTCGTGTAGTGAATATTATCAGGGACAATAATGTACACTTCTTGACTTCACCGTACATGTCATAATGTTTGACTTGCAGGTAACTAGGGAATGCTGCATACACCAGCCATACTATATCTGTACATTAGCCATATGGATCTCCATGCAACTTGTTGACCGCAGGACATAGATATATGGTAGGACTATATGTAAGAATGGTATAAGCTCCACCCAGTTTCATTATGTTAACAGTTACAAGAAAACAAAATATGAATATTAAGTTTATGTCTGATATGTGGCTAGCACAAATGTTATCTCTGTGAAGCTATTGTTCCGACAATGTAACGGGTGTAATGTTTGGAATTGAAATAGAAATATTGGTTGTCTCCGTATTAGATAACACATGCAAGTGTCCAACGGTATATTTCACAACCAGGTGTGTTACAAATGACACAAGTGCCACATGAGAGGATACTGAAATATGGTATACTACTATAGTACGTGATTACATGACTACTAGCCTCCTGTTATGTCTTGATTCAATTAAGTTCCTACAGTACTAACACTAGATAGACACAGACATTACATAAACCATTTAAATCACCCCCGAAATAATATTTAAAAAGTACCATTTGACTGTTCACCTTCTTTACGGAATTCGTTCAGAGAAATGGCTTTGATTGATTATTCATGAGTCTATAAAATATAAGGATGACACGAGTCAAACCACGTGATCTGCGTTTCGTGTCATGGTTGAATAGATTTGTGTCTTGTTGTGGGAATTAAGTGAATGGTAACTCAATGGTGTTATGTGCAGCATTTGCTTGTTTTAGTTTAATACTGCATCAACTGCAACGTCACACATATTAATTTATTTCAATGTACCGGTATGTCTCCAAGGGGCACATGAAGGTTGCACCTTTGTGTTAATAATTTTACAGAATTATCGGACCAATAACGAGACTTTCTATCAAAACTATCACCCAGCCTATGTCTTCTTCCATGTTACACACATTACATTACACATTACATTCAATCCCGACGAAAAATAACATCTATATATGTTGTATTGCCCTAAAGCTTCTATTAAACAATATTGCTATTTCCATGAAAAATACTGTCGAATAATAGTGCATTGTTCGATAATAAGTCGGCTACCATACCAAAAACTATTGCCATATTCGATCAACTATCAAAATGTATTGACAATTTCAAGGAAATAGCCATTATGTTCGATATAATGTACTATCCTAACATATTACCATATACGATCTAAATTGCCAATTTCGAGGGAAATAGTTACTATCAGAAACTACATTATTAAGCAGCATTTCCACTCATGTTTGCGCGTTGTTATAGCTACTGTCTTCTACGCGTGACGCTTTCTTTCTTTTCTTGCAGCATAACAAGCCACTAATAGAGAAGCGAAGGCGTGCTCGAATCAACGAATGTCTGTCCCAACTCCAGTCGCTGGTACTCAAAGCCACAACAACTGAGGTAAAAATACATTTTATAATAATTTGAGGAAATATGATATTTCTTTTATTAAATTCAACTAAAAAGAAAACGCATTAGTCTATGTACAATTACTTATTAAAAGTTATATAAAATATTGCATGCTCTTTTAATGAGATTGTGTTGCCTCGGTTTGTGTATGCGTGTACGCCGAAAAGCAATGAAGTATCTGATCACCATATGATCACATACAGTTTCACATATGTCAAACCCGCTAATTTTTCCCACGATTTTATCAGTTTTTGGTTTTACAACTTGACGCGAAATTGTGATAAAATCAACAATATTATTCCTGCTGAAATCACTGGTGGCAACTTCCCATACAGCCATACTCACACCTTGCAGATGGGATTCCCTCCGTCATAAAATTATATTGAAATGCTACGATGAATAGATTAAAATCTAATGAAACAGGCCATTGCATTTCTGATGTGAATTATGCAGAAAGTTTATCTTCACATCAAAGACTTGTTAAAGCAGCCAGATTTCTAGTCGGTGCTATAACTTCCTAAATTTCTCATGAAGTGAACGTTTCTGAATATATCCCACTTATCGCTTGCATTAGAAATGACCGTGCTTTCGCCACAAAACCCGTGGATAACAGTATCTCATTTATATACGTTCCTTTCAAACACAGGGGTGAATGGTTTTTAAGAGGATGTCGTAAACTCGGCCCGGATGTGTTAACCACTTCGTTTCTTGCGTAATCTTGTCTGTTTTAAATAACGCTATCTCCTGCCTCAGCTGGTCAAACTAGTAGTCGGGTCTTTTGAAGCCACGTGTCGCGCACGTTCTGTCTCTTGGTGATGAAGTCATGCCAGATGAACATGACAACGTTGCCCATTGACAGAAAACTTTCAGTATTATCATATTTGTTTGGCGGTAACGCAGTGGTAGGTCGTCGGACTAATGGCGGCAGTATTGGCGGAGATGCATGAAACTTGACATAATGTCAGATATTGACAACGTTTATGATACTGAGCTATGAAGAAGAACAAATATTATGCTGGCTTTGAAAAGTTTGTTTTTTTGTTTCACTTTTGTATATTTCTATTATCCTGTTGCAGTGCAGTTTGTAGTCCTTGTTTGACGTGAATTACTCCCTTCAGATCTCATGAACGTCACTCATTCTATTGCATCTGGTCGCAGAATTACGACACATTTTTTAGTACGATGCCTTGTTTAACTCAAAGTTTGGTTCACAAATCTCCACATAAAATGTGAACTTGAACATGAACTCAAACTCAAAATATCTCACGATGAATGATGTATTATTTAATGTTGACAAATTGTACATAGATACGCATCTATAGTTAATTCTTCTGACAAAAAAAATTAGAACGAATGCAGTCACAAAGTCTAACCACTAAAAATCAATATTGTTATTCATCAACTGTACATACTAATTGTACATCTTTCCCATGCTGATTGTGATCAGTTGCGTAAACACAGTCGGCACAGTCACCGCACACAGTCACCTTGTTACCAAACAATTTGTATATAAAATGGATGATGACAGCTATCCGAATCTAAGTTTCGTTAGATAACGAAATCCATACAACCCCTTTTGCATTGCTTTCTTAATGTATCGTATTTGTCCAGGTACATATCGTCCTCATCTCATGTCAGTGTCAAAACAGCATGTCAGAGCCAGTGGCTCTAGAAACATTGCAAATATTTGTTTAACAAAACCAAACACAAATAGAATCTCTCCTCTGTAACCCTACTAAATTGCCAGCGCCACGGGCGGAAAGATTCTGCTTGTCACATGTCGATACCAATCTTTTTGTATCACTCCAATGAACTCGCATGCTTCCCCGGGGGGTAGATTGTGGGTTGATGCCACGGTGATATACCCGTGTTATGGGTCGCATGAAACGCTGAGGAGACATGTCAGTAAAATTGCCCTCGAAGATGCGATTAATTGGCTTGCTTGTATTGTTCAACACAATATGAATGCAGTTTGTCGTTCATACTGACTACAGATTATATATACATTATTTGTAAACTGTCAACATCGTTTGTTATGTCATCAGCATGGCGGTGTATTTCTTGTGATGTACATGTACTGGTATGATCCATAAAATATGTCTATATCAACATTTAAGTGCAGATATATAATTATCGAATGAAGAAATGTAAAATAGAGTGGGTATTTTTCTGCAACGTATATTTCGTAAGATGAAGAATGCGATATGTACTAAACATAATGTGCATTACTATTATAATATACTATGGCCTTTACTCCAATTAATAAAACTAATTTCTGCGTAATAAATAATGGAGACAAAATACATTAATGAATCTAAAATAAAGGATTAAGATGAAAATTGGTCCATAATACATTGAATGGAAAACCAAGACAGCCATTTTGATACTCAACTTCTTGGAAATGGTTTTCACAATTGTCCAGCTTCCAACATTTAATACAAAATCGTTGAGCACAAACCAGTAGGCTAGATATTTGTTCAAGACATCTCATGATCTTTCTTTCAAGACATCTAATCATGTTTCTTACAATGATGCTGGGCTGCTCTTTATCAGTTCATCGAAACTATCGCTACGGTTGCAATCGCGATCATGCACACACATCCGGTAGCATCGTCCTCGACACATATACGAGGTATTTCCTGGGGCGTTGTTCACGTTACGCCTACCATAGCGTCTGGAACATGTGATCGGCTGCTAGGGTGCGACACTTGCATTCAGACCTACAAAAGCCTACCAATGTTTCTTTCGCTCCCTTTTAAACTTAGACCTCACATTTGACATACCTAATGGGGCGATATTGAACATATTAATTGACCTGTATGTCAGGTGGGTAATACCTACAATACAGGCCACCGGCAGAATGACTTGAGAATTACACGCAAGTTTGCAGATCGCGTGCAACGTTTACCCAGGTTGATAAAGGTGAAGGGTTTTATTATAGTTTTCGAACATTTCTTTCCACCACCATGTCTGATCGACGGAACTTGGTACGATTAATTTGACAGGACGGATTTGAACCTAAGCCGAAATGGTGTTTCTTATTAGAATTTGTTGACCTCAGGAAGTGGCGGGTATCATAGACGTGTGTTGATAATTTAAAGGAATAGCAAGTTCAAAGGTTGTCTTTATCCTTAATGATAAACGACCCAATTCAGTTGAATGTCTTAATATTACATTTTTTGCCGGGCGTCTAGTGTATGCGTTACCACACGCACATAGCGACTCTTATGAATATGCATGGGCAATGATGGTGTAAGACACACTCTATTCGGATTCTATTACAAACGTGGGTGTCATAATGCTGAGAGGGAGAAAGAAAGAGGGAGATAGGGGAGGAGGGAGGAGAGGTAGGGAGAGCGATAGAAAAAGAGAGCGAGAGACAAACAGAAATAAT
>JAUTBV010089390.1:0-18961 GCA_032361325.1 Lepetodrilus fucensis | reverse complement strand
CTATCAATATCGCGTCAGAAAGGTAACTTTCGCGAACATTGATGCCGGGCCCCCTGGGCGGGATTTGAACCTGGAACGTCTTCATGTAGGTCTTTATTTTAATATATACATGATCTTTTGTCTCTATTGTGTCCGAGTCTGCTAACTGTGACATTAAATAGGTATACAGGAGATTAAATAGGTATATAGATATATCAAAATAATATTTTGAGTGACGGCTCAAGTCTACGCTGTTTTCTCTTCTCGTTTAGAATCCCTTAACCTGTTAACGTTTAACATTTAGCAATAACAACTGGATGTTTTATAGTGGTTGTCGGTATATCTTTGTGTTTATCGCCCCTTGGTAATCTCGTCCATTCTCGCGGGATTTAGCGAGCTATAATAAAAGGCTTAGCTGGTAATAAACGCCTGTTGTTGAAAGACGGACGTTAATGACGCTTTCGGTTGCCCTGTCAGTATCAAAGCAAACATATAACGCGTGTTCGCGTCCGGGACGAAAACTGGATCTTCGGCACAACACAGAAACCTATAAAACTAGGAATAATAACATAACCATGCATTAAAACGATCAGGTTTTCGGATATGAAAATACGAGAAGGTTTAGGTAGGTTATTAAATGGCCATACACCATGACAATAGAATATATTTATTAATGACTATTTTATCTATAGTAGAGTATTAGAAAGGATAAATTAACAAGTTTACCTAACAACTAATGAAACAGTTAGGCGCATATCAGACATACTAATATTATTAATGTATAATGGATTACATATATGTATGAACTTATATTTTACAGACTAATTGTTCCTTGCTTCAGAAATACACTTAACGTGAGCGTTAACTTATTTCGTTGACATATGTACATGTACCTTTTTTCACAACAGACGGTGTTTGATTATAGCTATCAGATGCATCTTTAAGTGTAAAGGAAAGACGAAAAAAGAAAGAATATATGATTAAAACGAATATACGTCAATATAATAGTCATCATATCGACTGTGTATAAAACTCCAGAAATTCACTGTCAGACATGAGGACTGGTAAGTCTGAGAAGTTACCCGTCCTCATACATGTTGGCCATTGATCGATTATATACATCTTGACAAACAAACAAAAAGTAACACGACATGCGGGCGTGCAAGGATATCGAACACTGATATCGGCGAACATTTATTTTGTTTAGATTTATGACTCTGGCATCATTATACTCTCTTGATCAGTGTAAAAAGAACGTAACTTGCTTTCATACAAGTCACGTTCTGTTTACACTGATCAAGAGAGTATACTAGTTCGTTTATTACTTCTTTCTTGTTAAACATGAAGTTTCCAACTACGAATATATAATTGTCAACTTATCTATTTAACCACTTTAGCAATTTATGTCCTCATTGAAATCAGTCCCGTTCCACAAAGCAATTATAGCGCGCTACGAGCTATTACTTATACGCTAACATATCGTACCGCTAGAAAAACAATATCATGAAAATTCTTCTGGAAATAAACTTAATAACAATATTCTGATCTGCTTCAGCGTGATTTATAATGGGCACGATGCAAACATAAATATTTATCTATTTGAAGATACTTTTTCAATTTAAAAATCTTAATACAATCTCGCCCATTTTCTACTTTGTGTACTATTTCTACTTTGTGTACCACTTGGCATAATATGGTTGACAATAGGCGGCCAATCTTTCCATGGATAATGTTATTAAAACATGCACCTGTTGATGTTGAGTTCTAAATTATAACTTCGCGATTTGTTTGTATTCTCTTAAATCATGGCCTTCGTTTAATTTGGAAACTTTCAATTCTGCATGAGAAGAAAAAAAATTCCCGTCTACCCTGTGGTGCGATTCTCATCTGGACGAAATGAACATGTGTTCTAAAGCAAGATATATATCATGTCCAATTGAGCTCTGCGTGCATGCTGTGTGATGTCTTTGACGTGTTGTGATAGCTGCTGCTTCCTCTCGTAGAAATTATAATTCTTTGTACTTGTTTGTATAATATCCACGTAATTGGAAGCTATTATATTAAAGGACACATTTCAAGCGTACATATCGTAAGCGGTTTACATTTCTCCGATGATAGCTTATTATATGTTTGCAGGGGAACAAGTGCATGGTGCTATACATTCTGCAGACATGGCATGCTTGTAGGCTACTGTCACGAGAGAATATATCTTCACGAGGAATGTCACGTGTTACTGATAATTCCCGAAATGCCTCGCGGTTGAACACAATAGACTGGCTTCCTGCCCATGTTACGCACACTCGTCTGTTCTCAGCATCGGTAGGGAACCAGTCTACTGAAAATGGCAGGAAGTCTTTGACCACTTCGTCACCTGAGAACCAGCTTATTCTAATGTTACCTATATTATATGTAACTAAAAATTATTAAAATTTTAAAGATTATTGAAATTACACTTAGAACACTCTTGTTTTCATTGACCACTTCCGTTTCACCGACACCATTGACTTGCTTATCCGCAAGTTCAAATTATTTAAACCGCTTCTTATACTTGCACTTTAATATTTCGGTCATTTTCATTGCATCAAGTAAGCCGCTGTCACTAAAATAAAACATGATATATGTGTTACTTTCAGTAAATAATGTGTTTGCATTGTGAATGATGTATCCATCGGGTCACATCGCGCAGCACACCAATTTCTTCTTTATAAACATCCATTTATTATGTTGCAACAGCTTCTACTATTCAAATATCCGCTGTATCACACACAATTTGTACATCATGACGAATGACCTGTAACTCATTCCTTTGGCATCAACTCGGAAAATCTCCAATAATAATCACGTCCGGCCTAATCCTAGCTATTTCGTCAGGGACCCCCAATATAGTTTTTGACGCGATGCTATTGCAAGTCTATGTGTTCCCCGTCCAACGATCGTACGAGATTTCTTCTTTATGCCTCGGGTAAACACGAGATCCATGTAGGCTGATTACCGAGATCCCCACCCTATTTTCCCTGATAATATTTTCTTTCACAGCTTGGCCTTCGTATCATTCGCAGTATGTCGATCCAAACTCTCTGGGTTCTAAGCGGCCAAAGGCGTTGTTCGCAACACAACATTGTAGGCAAGTTAATACGATCATTTGATTCATATCTATAACCTCACAGGATAAAGTCTTGTTATTTTCAGGTGTTGAACACGAGTGTTAGGACTGTATCTCTCGATTAAGAACACATGGTATGCATACTGAGCGTACGTACTGCAGATTGTATTGTTCAGTGTCTCGTATATATGTTCATCAACAAATTTCCTCAAGAAAGTCGGGGTGAAAGATGGATTTCTTTTGTTACCAATATCACGGATAGTCGTGCAGCGTTTGAAGCCAAACATTCTCAACGTGATGTTAAATGCATGTTTCTTTCTTGGGAATAATATCAATCGTTATTTGTTAATAGAGAACAAGTGGGACATAGAATAAAAAGAAATCTAAAGAGAAAAGCTAAAATGTGGAACATAGAAGCGGAAAGAGGTGGGACATAGATTTTAAAATAAGAAGCAAACAGGTGGGTCATAGAATAAAAATAGCTAAGGTGAAACGTAGAATAAAAATAAAATAACCCACATAGATTTATTGCCGATTATCTTGTACTCTTGAATCGATGTTTGTCCAACAGTGTGCAAAGGTCGAGCTAAACTCATACAGCTCTAATCTATTCGTCTAAGATAATATCCAGAAATACAAAGGATCTCATCAGACGGTTTATATGCATATTAATACTGCGTCGGTCAAGATGCATGTATAATCAATCACCGGATCCGTCCAGAAATATACGGCCCTTTTATTCTCTGTAGTCGCGGCACCATAACGATTCCATGTATTTCTACTTTGTGTTGGGAATATCAGATAACTGCCAAATAATGGAACTGGTAGTCTTAGTGTTCTCAGAATGTACGTAGCCAGATCCCTTCAACCTCTTTACTGTTAACTCTTCATTTGTCATTGTCCGAAACATCTACAGATGTATACGGTGAATGTAGATTGTCTAAAACTATCTGGCATACAAGAAGCTAATTAGTTAATGCTATAATCGTTTAATAAACATAGATGACGGACGGCAGAGACCATGCACATACAGGTCTGTATATGTGGTCTTTGATGGCGGACAAGCAAAGGAGAGCGGCCCCGTTTTATATACAAGTGTCGTATTACATTGGATTTGAAAGAATCAAGTTTCAACAATTGATTACATGATAATCTAGAAGTTATAAAGTGGTTGCCCTAACGCAAATATCTGCGTATTTCTTTAAGTGAATGACATTGAAAATGCATCGTAGAGAGTAACTTGTAATATGCTCTAACGCAAATATCTGCGTATTTCTTTAAGCGAATGACATTGAAAATGCATCGTAGAGAGTAACTTGTAAGGCAGTTGCCCTAACGCAAATATCTGCGTATTTCTTTAAGCGAATGACATTGAAAATGCATCGTAGATAGTAACTTGTAACACAGTTGCCCTAACGCAAATATCTACGTATCTCTTTAAGCGAATGGAACTGAAAATGCATCGTAGAGAGTAACTTGTAACACAGTTGCCCTAACGCAAATATCTGCGTATTTCTTTAAGCGAATGTCACTGCAAATGCACCGTAGAGAGTAACTTGTAACACAGTCCACTGATTATTGAACACTGATACTAAATAGGCACAATGCCATGAGTTTCGAGGATGAGGCTACCTAGGATGCAAGTGTAACATAGATGATCACATAATACCGGCGCTTTATAAATGTGAATTTTTATTGATTGATTCATGTAGTCAATATCATGGGGCCAGTTCTTAGCCATATTATAATAATAGATAAGATTGTCGTACGATCGAAAGAACGTTTCGAAAATAGGCCCCCATATATTTATTGTAGCATACGCCTACTAGACGATACATAGTTGTATGTACTAGTAACTATTTTATAATGCTCACTATTCAGTCATATAATATAAGGGGATATTTTTTAATTATTGGGTACGAGCCCTGCTATTACTACATTGGCCAATCGTGTACCCTGTCAGTACCCGTCGAGTCCAGCCGACGGGGCATCATCACGATGTTCTCCTCCAATCAAAGAACTCAATGGATACCCCGTAGGCTAATACAGCCGGATGTCAGTCTTTGTATACGAGAGTTCTCTGACAGTGTTACAACTACACGTATACGAAGAGGTTTCCGTCACTACACCAACGTTTGATTCAGTATTCCTTTTTAAGTCGGAGTATCCAGTAACTTTTATCTCTGGCCTACGTGTCACTCACTTTTAAATCCCTATCACTCCTGTCATTGTGCAGACATCACACGCTCAGCAGCACGACATCTTGACTTGATCCGGGTCCCGATTGCCCTTTGACCTTGACAACGCCCCCTGGCGAGCACCAGTTGATGTCGCCGCAGCAGATGTTGTCGGCGGCAGACTGCACGCGGTGACATACATTTTCAACGCTTTGCACGTGCACCACTCAATCAACTGCATGCTCCATGGGTGGGACGATTATCACTCGATACCCCCCGGATGTGTCCCCTTGTAGGAATTCTTGTTGGTGCATTAAATACGAAACAGTGGGTTGCAATTCTACGATCTGTTGGTTGTAGTCTGTTTGACTACTTTGGCGTTTGCCAGGATGTTTGACTACTTTAGCGTTTGCCAGGAAGCGTTTGATCTCCAGACAACTGTATAAATAATGCAGCACGAGCAGCTAACTAAACCATGGAAACTCGACAATGTAGTGGCGTAACCGCAAATGCAAAGATTAATTCCTACAGCCTGCCTGTTTTGTAAAGTTCAAACACTTCTCAGAAAAAAAGGAGAAGAAATTAAGAACAAAAATAATTGTTTGGTTTGATTTCAGTGTGTACGGCATGGTTTTGTTTACTTTAATTTAACTCTTTCCATGCTGGATGCAACCGGAGACGCCTCAAAGAGCAGGGTCTTCGCCTAGCCCAGCATGAAAAGGGTCAATGCATGAGGTTGAAAGCAGTCCTGTGTTCGGGCCTGTAGGAAAAAGAGGGTAGGTGCCAGCCCACCCAATTCAATATTGTTACTTTTCAAAAGTGTTTATTTTACTTTTCTATGCTTACGATTGGATAAACAGAAACAATAAATTTGACGAATGTTGATGCGTTCAGACTATTGATAAACAATTACATTATACTGTATTATACTGTAGAGAATAGACTAACAGCCGATTTTGACTATTCGCTACCTTACTTCGCTTGTATTACAGTGCTGTTTTAGCGAGGTAGTTGGTATTATATAACAATTGTTACCTTGCTTCATGTAATATATTGTAATAATCAATGTATTCTATGTAATATATTGTAACATTAGTATAGTATTCTATGTAATATATTGTAAATATATTGAAGTAATATATATGTAATATCTTGTGGTATTCTATGTAATATATTGTAGTATTCTATGAAATATATGTTAATATACTGTGTAATAATAAGTAATTTGTATAGCGCCTAGTTACTCAATGGTGCTGAAATTCAATATTCAATGTAATATAGTCTTCTATGTAATTATATTCTAATAGTCTATATAATATAATATATTATAGTATTCTAGATAAACGATGTTTGATTAACGTTATTAACGACTTATGAGATGCCCCAGTCACATACATCGTACGGTTTCCTGCCGTGAGATTCATGTACTGCTGTTGGAATACCACTGCGCGCTGCAGTGCTTGGACTAGTTCTAACGTATACGAATCTTGTCAAGATCCACCAAATGTCCGCACTGGATAGTGGGACGCCAAATCAATTACTAACAGAAGTGCTTCCATGAAGAGATCACTCCATCCCAGAGCCAAAGCAAATCCTGCTGAGACTCACAGACTGGCTGTACACATCTCAGAAGGACAAAAAACTGTCTCCTCAAATTGACGGATCGTGCACTGGAGGACTACTCAACTGATCGCCGTTCGTTACCGAGTGTTTCTCTACCGAGGGCCGAGGTTCGACGTACCACGGGTCTGCCAGGCCTATGAACGACTCCAATTCCCAGACCGATGATTCCTCGACACCCTTCGATTCGCAGCCAAATGATGGATGACGTCTTGTGCTGCGTTCGAGCTACGTTGACCATGACCAAATACGAACATCTCAACGTCACTTCCGGTTCGCTTTAGTAGGTATATGGAAAATAAGGCAGTTCCGAGTTCGAACCAAGAGGACCCACTATCTTGACTGCTTGTCACGTGCTGTATGATAGATGGTTTCCCCTCGAATGATAGAATGGTAGACCAAATCAGTGTAGATATGTCTTCATAACTATGTTCATAGACCGGATTCAGTGGTAAGGAAAATATCCTTATAAATTTAATGTAATAACGGTTTAGGATTTACAATATGTTATCTACATTATTATTTAACGCCACTTATTTTATTTCTTTTCAGCCATGCATGACAAATGTAGACCAATTTACTGACTATATCGATTAACCATAATACTTTGTGTCTGGATTTCCTTGTATTTTATATTCGTTTCTATATGAATAAATTTCATACAACATCTAGTTCAAAGATATTTTAAGTTACATATTCTGCAATCCCAATGGCGACACAGAATATGTTTTGACATTGAGTGAAGGATTGCCATAGATATTTTCATACATCTCTCTCTCTCTCTCTCTCTCTCTCTCTCTCTCTCTCCCTCTCTCCGTACATGTGAGTGTATACTAATAATAGCAATAATAATAACAATAATATTTATGATGATGATAATGATACAAATACATAGTATAATTATATTGTATATTGTTTTGTATATTATATACGTGTTAGGAAATCGGATTTTCTATGAACAATTGTGCTCGAACACAGCTCTGAAATGTAATATCGACCCGGATGAAACCTGCCATCACAATGAGAGATTGTATTCGGCCATAACACAGACCTGTTTCCCGGTTCTTCACCGTCCGTTTGTCATCAATTGTTGCGTTGGTCACATATAAGGGAATCCAGAATGCTATTTGTTTCCTTCCTCTGGGAATAACTGTCTTCATGGTAGCGTTTGTCAGAAACGTTCTGTATCATATCCCGGGTAATAGGATTAGTGTCTAGAACCTGCGTTTGAAGCGCAGCCAATTTGATGAAATTCCTGTTGATCTTCCTTTTTCATACCGCTTCATATTAACAATTCCCTTTGCAGAATATTACTTTTCTCTGCATTTGATGGATAGGAGATTTTGTAAACTCATATTGGTTCTACAAGAAATCCGTGTGTCTAAATTAACACGCATGAATCCCTCCCAGCGCATTTGTCATTATTATAATAAGACTTTATTTTACAAAACTACTGACGAATTTTCATATATGTATGAAACTACTTAATTTGTATATTGAATTTTCGTGTGTTCTTTTTGTTTGTGGTTGATCCCGATATATTGTATGAATGTATTCGCAGATATTAATAATTATAGGACGACTCGAGTATTCCATTATTATTATTATTATTATTATTATTATTATTATTATTATTAACGTCGTACCGATTTTGGCATTCTCTCCGCCCATCTTCTCGAACTTTAGGTTAAACCTTCTGATTCACACTATCTTGAGTCTATTCTGGACCCTTGTGATAGTATCATCATAGGTTACAGGAATTCTATAACCTTTTTGAACAACGTGTCAGAAAAGGGATGAAGAATGAAGAACTAATTGGCAATACCATCATTGTTAACACGGCTCTACCCACCACCAATTTAAAATAGTGACATAGTAACTGCTTCCGTTGCGTGCGCTCAGAAGAAGTCCTAGGGGTCTATTTACGTGCATTACGATCGTACGAAATCTTAGCGATTCTTATAGTATGGCTACAAACCGTTCTTAGGTTAAGAAGTTCGCAAGAACGTTTCGATAATAGGCCCCGTGCCTATACCACCAAATGCACGTCCAACTAAACACAATTTCGTTCCCAGACAGTACCAATATCTTTCTGCCAATTGGTCCATGTTTTGTCTTGACAAGGTTAGTGAAGCTATAACCATTGAAATATGGTCCAATTGGATTCATCGTGTTAATTTTGAACTGCGACCTACAAGACACCGTGGTAGCGACCCGACCACAGACACTGAGAACATTCCGGTGCGACCTTTGTAGTATCACATCGCAGATTGACTCAACCAGTTGACCCCGAGGTTGTCAAACATCCGAGTGTGTGACTCCATCTCCAGTAATACCCCAGTAATGACTAAATGGTCAAAGTGAGATACGATCTCTCGCCCCACGATCGCACTGATAGTGCCGCGAATATTTGACCTTTGCCATCGGATGACCCCCAAGAGCGAGAACTTTCGAATAAATGACGACATCGAGAAAATTGGCTCTGCGTCCGTCATGTCAGATACCGTCGTGTTCGTAGTGACATTCTACGTTAATGGCTATACCGCTTTGAAGAACGGTTTCTATCCCACAAACTATGATGCCCAAGTGATGCCGGGGGTAGAAATTAGCACCTGCACTTGTCAATGCTTTCCAGTCGGCACCCTGTGCGTACTAAATTCACGTTAAGGGTCCGCGCACTTAGCCACGCGCGGAGGGTGGTATCGCTATTCTGAAGCAACTCTCGGGACAATAACGACCATTGTTCTGCAATATGGGTTGCTTTCAGGAGGACATAAGCACCGTGTGTTCGCAATTCTGACCAGGTCCGCCATGTTCCTATAACCGGAAGGCGTCAGCAGCAAGCATTGGTACTCGATCACTGAAGCTCTCGTCTCCGCAAAGAGAGCACAACGCTCTCGTGGTGATGAGCGGCCACGACATATACGAGATCACTATTGTCTATCAGAAGATACGAGAGCACTGTGGTCTATCAGAAGATACGAGAGCACTGTGGTCTATCAGAAGATACGAGAGCACTATTGTCTATCAGAAGATACGAGAGTACTATGGTCAATCAGAAGATACGAGAGCACTGTGGTCTATCAGAAGATACGAGAGGACTATTGTCTATAAGAAGATACGAGAGGACTATTGTCTATAAGAAGATACGAGAGCACTATTGTCTATCAGAAGATACGAGAGCACTATTGTCTATCAGAAGATACGAGAGCACTATTGTCTATCAGAAGATACGAGAGTACTATGGTCTATCAGAATATACGAGAGCTTCATGAAACGGTGCCACCGCCAACTTCACAAAGTTGTCAGTGCATGGCAAACACTGAACACAATGAAATACGCAACAACTAAAACATCATCAAATTTATTCAATAATGTATTTACAAATAATGTATGTTAAATACTATACACCATAGAATCACCACTGTCGAGAAAGAATTCATAATTATGTTTTACATGAAATGTTGCCGTATCGAGATACACATGAACAGCCGTATTGAAATTATATCAGTTGAACAATAGGAGGCGCCGTTCTGCAACAATACCAATTACTGCGATTACACTGCTGTAGATAAGCTTAATTATCACCTGAAACATTCATCAGCAAGGTATGTTACAAAAACATGACCAGCGTATCAATGGAAGTTAACATAATTACAAAACCTTTAATTAGTATACAGCCATGACTGTCGCTCAAGCGAATATAACCATGAGGAACATTACAATTATCTTTACATATTTCTGCGATGTAATATTACTGAAGCAATTAAGCAACCGTTTATAAATATATACGATACGATATTGAAAAGTATTTGTACAATATTATGCCGTAATTGTACAAACTGGATTCGCATGTAAACCATTGTAATGCTTATTTGCAGGCTAGGCCTCGTTACTAATATGAACCAGAGATTTAATATATACCAGTCTGACCAGAGTCATCGTATGTAACTCACAACATACTATTCTACTCTGCTATACAGTACCCGTGGGGACATTCGCGGTCTTATCCGTAAGAGGTGTGTCAACGTATGCTGATGCTGATTGGTTCCGTTACGGACCTTGGCAGTTTTTTCCACTGAGGTGCCACCATTTATTTTCGAAGACTGATATAGACGATAATGTTACGAAGTAATTGCCACCCACGTGAAAGCCCGCGAAATACCCTACGTACTTAATAACAGATTCGGATAGTAGTACAGTACTATACTATTCGAATAATGGTATCCGAATAGTAGTATCCAGTGAGCTACACACGATGGATCCTAGTCAGATTGTCGAGTATCATCCTCGAACCCATGGGAACTTAATTCCGTTCAGAGCTCACTATAAAGTGAGTCTTGAACGGAATTAAGTGCGAGGATGGACGAGGATGGTCGTCGAGGATGGCCGAGCATTGAACACGTCTTCGAAGCCATCGCGTGTAGCTCAAGGGATAGCATTCTATTCTACTGTACAGCATACTTATTCGAATAGTATCTCGTAGGTTGCATACGATGGATTTAAGCATAGGTTAATCTACATAGCCCAGCGAGCTTGTATACATTGCTTTGGTTGTCATACTGTACGATCCGTTCATATTGCAATGTAAATAAGTTCTTAGGATAAGAGTGTTGAAGACATTCATGCATGTGATACCGAGTATGAATAGAAAAGGCCCCATTTCCTCATAGTGTACAATACAAAATATAATTATTGTTATTAATGCTTGTTAAATAAGTTGGTAAAGAAAAGTACACCAACATATTCACATATTGCAATGTCTTGAATCGAGTGCAAATATCAAACATACAAACATTATTTCCACCAATATCGATCGAACCGTTCTCGTAATTTCGACGGAAACTTTTCGAAAGATCCATGGGACTTTTCTTTATTTATTCGTCATGATAGTAACTAGACGAAACTCAACATGAGACGGTTTGCATAACTCAGGGTAACAAAGCGGAGTAAACATTTCGGATATAAACAGCAAACGACGATACATAAACCCGCTCATCTGTTTTGCATATAATGTTGATAGGTTGGTTTTTTAAAAAGCAGCATTATGGTCATACTAGTATGCATAATAAATTTAATTAATTTTAGTTATACATGTTGTATTATGATAATGTATCCATATACGATTATGCGGTTTAAAAAAAAAGTCATTTTGTAATGCACGACCCAATTACCAATATCTTGTTTACAATTGTTTCTGGCGTAAGTATAGATGTTATTTATATTATTATATGTACAAGCCAGCTGTAGCCATTACTACTCACCGAAAACCCCCTTCACAACAATATCAAAATGTATATTGAATATCACAATTAAAACAAATGGACATTCCTCAAATTATTCGTTTCATATTCCTCACGAATATAAAACATCATAACATGTGTCTTGTTTGTACACATTGCTTGAAGGTAATATTGGCGATTTTTTATTTTTGTTGGTTCGGGATTCTTCGCCTCTCTCCGTAACGAGCCGAAGTTGCCCGAATGTCACAGATGGGTGTTTCTTTCTAATCATTGCAGGAATTTCATTATAAGGACGCACAACGTAACCACCACTGTTGCCGGAAGTCCCTGCGATGTCATGCGTGATGGAGCACCATTGCCATTGTCCGTAATGTATTTGTTATGATCGCCTATTGCGCTGACCGTGTGGCTTGACTGGCGTTGCTGCGGCTTTTCTGTTGACTGCAAAGATACAAAACACACAATTGTCATCAATATGTGTAATGATTCCTTTGTAATATGCATTTATATTTACTACGTTCATTTAACCCTCTTCATGCTGAAGGCAACCGGATATGCCCTAAAGAGCAGTGTATGTGCCGAATCCAGCAGGGAGATGGTTAACTGAATTTACCTTTAGTCTTACTTCATTAAACATTATAATGTTCAAGGTGTCATGTGCACGTACACTTCCAAATGATGAAAATGTGTTCGTATAAGTTCCCATCCTCTTAAACTCCGACTATACAGTATGGTTGTATCACAGCAAACATAGTCAGGGGCCCTGCTCCTAACCGGAAGTAAATAATAAGTAAACAACTTTACTTTGCATCATAAGCAATATTAGTATTAGTAGTAGGAGGAGGAGGAGTAGGAGTAGTAGTAGTAGTAGTAGTAGTAGTAGTAATAGTAGTAGTGGTAGTAGTAGTAGTAGTAGTAGCATCCTCGAAAACCCAAGCCATTATGACTACACTAATCTCCGTGTAGTGTAGTCATAATGGCTTGGGTTTTCGAGGATGTAGTAGTAGTAGTAGGAGGAGGAGGAGGAGGAGGAGGAGTACGACTATTATCATCATTATTATTAATTATCATTATCATCACGATAAATCATTATAACAAAGTTAATTCCTGTGTTTGAATTGATCACACATACAAAATGAATCTGGTTGGACTTTTGTTTTACAGTAGAAAAAAACCCTCATTCTCATATTCAAAATGCTACGCCATGAAAGAAATTCCCACACGCTAACATCTGCGCTGTGTTAAAGAGCCGTACATGCGTCCAAATCTCCGGCATCGAATCCAATTAAATAAGTCTGTCGCAGCGTTTGTGGTTTCAGACAGATGCACTCAGTTATTGTGTTTTTGTTTTATCACACTACGGACAACATAACACAAGGACAAACGGTGTTGGTTCATATTCCATTCATCACTGTTAGATACCATTAGTCACGTTACTTAGATTTGCATATATAGGCCTAAGTACATGTAATGTTAGTGCTGGGTACTGAGCCTCACGAATACTGTAAACTTAAGAATTTGGGTTATATCCATGTGTGGGGCCAGTTATTTACAAGTAAGTACAGAGTCTCACGAATACTGTAAATTTAGAATTTGGGTTATATCCATGTGAGGGGCCAGTTATTTACAAGTAAGTACCGAGCCTCACGAATACTAGTACTGTAAACTTATAATTTGGGTTATATCCATGTGTGGGGCCAATTATTTATAAGTAAGTACCGAGTCTCACGAACACTGTAAACATATAATTTGGGTTAAAATCCATGTGTGGGGCCAGTTATTTACAAGTAAGGAATATGTACAGGATACAGTATAGAATACGTTACAGTAATACAATGCTGCATCCTAATAGTAACGACAACCAGCATCTAATACCAAGCAGCATTGATGAAGATTGCGCTTCATATAATCACATTCTTATTATCCTTTTTCCCGTGCTGAAATCTCTACTGATTCCGACATTTAACTGGCTTGTATATCCGTTAACCCTCACCCCGCTACCTTTGAGGCCCGGTGTTACATTCAAACTCTATGTATGTAAAATAATAATCTTCCAGGGGTGAGGGTTAAACTGGAACAGAATAATTTGTGAAAATACTTTATAAAAATGAAAGCGTAAAAAATAAGGTTCCCGGTGTGAGGGTTAAATAGAAATTTGTGAAAATACTATATAAAAATAGTTACAGACAGCAATACAAGTCTACAAACAGTTACCATAGGCTGATTTCCGGAACATATATTCGTGAAACCATCGGACATATACCGAAAAGGCATTCAGCATATTCTTCTGTCTAAATTTTATTAAGAAGTTCGTGCCGCTTGTTACACGACATATCCCATGCTGTGAAATGCAATTCCCATGCAATCAATTCTATCGGATCGCCTAACGCTATCCAGTTAGCAACCGAATGCATTTCTTAGAATGTCATGCACGCCCTCATGAAGAACCCCCAAATTCGGGGTGATTAGTTCTAAGAACGCCAGCCCCTTACTGATCTCGTGCGAGACTACGCGATCTCGACCAGACCCCCATTTCCGCTTTCAAGATTGGTACCGGAAGGTGCGATAACTCTCAAAATGTGTCGCTATCTGTTATCTCCAAATCAAAAATGATATCGAACGACAAAACGCCGGCTTATGCCAAATATTAAGATTAACCAAATGTTGACTAGCACAACACAGACCCCACCGTCTGACAGTTTTCTTGCAAATTGCACGTGATTCCCGGACTCTCTGTGTATTTATTCTGATCGATTAGACCCTCACGTCGAAAAATATCCCCCCTGCATTCAATTACTAGATCGAAAATAGATTAAAATAATTTACCCAGATAGTCAATGGCGCTTAACTAGACGAGCTAAACAGGGTTATCTCTTGTCGTCTTTAACATTTGATTTGACTAGGAGATCGTCCCTCGTTCCCAGCTGATTCGTGTAATTTAAACTCGTTATCGAATGCATAAACTTGTAGTAAAAGGAACTACAAATTGTCTGAACATTGCGGAAGAATTCCGCTCCTCCTTGGAATTGTTTTCAGAATTACTCCGAGAGTTAAACGCAAACGTGGTCGACCAGGAATTGATGATTGGGGAAACCGAGCACCCGCCGTCTCAATCGATACCAATGTGAAGAACCTCAGCTCCTTTTTTTTCCTAACGCAAGGTCGCGCAAAATCGTGGCTTTGTATTTTATGAAAACGCCAAAAATCACTCCAGAAGGGTTGATAATTGTAACAGATTTGGATTCAAGTTTTGACGAGAGCCAGGACCGCGCGCGTGTGACTATCTGACTATTCTGTCACGTGATTGACTATAATACCAATATTCCGAGCTGCAGCCAAGATGTCGTAGAGTGACTGGACGATAGAGCCAATATCTGTCATACACAACACAGGAACTGGAAACACGATACAGCACACTCAGCCCCTACATTACTTGATCATCCATCATGCACGGACTGGACAATAAAACACAGGAATTGTTGTAAACTAATTTCCCGGAGAGCTATTTATTTATCCCATTACACCACTACACCACTTCCTCGAAGTGCTTCTAAAGACCCTGTCTAGTAACTTCTACAACTTTGGAAAGCCTTCTAATAATTATTTTACGCGATACGTTCTCGTACATTCTGACCTTTAGCCAATAACTATATTCGGCCCATGACCGGGTCAGTGATACAAGCCTATTGTTATAGATAGCATATATAGACCCATTGCACTTCCCACAGAGGAGGTTTTGAGCCAAGTACGACTCAGACAGTTGCCAGACAAGGGAATATAGATCTTAGAGGTGTTACACGTCTTCCCGACGGAAGGTAATCTGGCAGGGACTCACCTCAATATGTACAACGTTGTAATCACATTGGGAGCTGTCCTTCACCATAGGCTTGATGAGAACTTCAACGAGCTTGCCTGCTTCCGCTCCGCACATTGCCTGTATGTTGGGCTTCATACAGTTGACGGCGCTCTTCATATCTCTACATGGGAAAATATTAGCTATGTTATGATGCTGTGAGCTTGAGAGGAACCCGTACATGAATCGTGGAGACATATTAACACAGTACTAGAATGTAAAATATTACAATATGCCTTTGAAGGCATATTTATCAAATACAATATCGTGGTACTAACCTGCATAGTTCGTCTATAGACTTCCGGTTGACCGTTGACAACAGGCGAATATTGGTCGTTTTATTGTCATTGACGGACGAAAGGCAACTCTCAGAAAATCTAGCCTCCTTCTCGAAGCACCTCTGATGACGAGCGTATTCTGAAATTAAATTGATCATATTTGAAAATAAATGCAATGTGACGATCTGCAATAGAACCGATGACATTGTTTTGTAAACAAGGAATGAATCATACACTGTGACTATAAGAAAATGCAATCGTAGGATAGTATATGTTAGTAAATTTGATATCAACTATAGTAGAGCCTACGAATTCTATTATTATGCAAATCAATCCATACTGCAGGCCTATATTGCAATTTCCTGCCAGACGCACTAACAATAATCATCTGTTTTCGGTAATTACCATTCATTTTAGGTTAAACACAGTAAAGACATTGATTTTTCTTTTTATATAGGTCAGTAACGCGAGGCCTATCCTATCGTATAATAACTTTTTGATCTTTCCATTATAACTTCTCGACGACTATCAGCCAATGTCAGACGTATGCACACATAGGTCGTAACTTCATATCAGAAAAATCGTAAAGCGATTCTCAGTTCATTTCCTACTTTCGATTTACAGAGACCTCCCGACGGAATTTGTCCAAGATTGAGCGAGCAGCACTACTGAATAGAGTCCGCAGACACACGGTCGATACGAATTAGCCAAACAGTTTGTACAAGCGATCGTCTTGTGTCGCTACAAGATTGCAAGTCTGTCAAGCAAACATTAGGGGTTCGCATGGCCCAGCCACCCTGAGCTCATCCTTTAACGCTGATGATGATAGGGGGGAATCCCTTATATAATGGATTGTGGCCGCTCGGGGCCCACACCATCGCCCGTAGAAATATGCCAGATTGAAATCCTTCATGATCAATACTGTCGGACGAGCGGCAAAGGTTGACATCACAGAGAAGCCGGGTTTATAACAGCCGACACGACAATTGAATACGACAGCCATCGGTAAGAGACAAGCGAGACGGTTAATGAACTTGTTGGAAGATGTGCGCTCATCAATTGTAACGTTAGTCTGTGGATTTCAATAACGCAGCAGAAGTTTGCGTTTAGATTTATACCAATCATTCTTATCACGTGATGAATGTAGTACGTATTCCCATATCAGTTTGTTAGTAAAACATGTATTTATTTGTTTTGTTATTTGACTGATTAACATTACCATGAAAATAGTACGAAATACTAACGCAATAATGCCCACTTATCATGCGGTATACTATACAATTCCCATTACCATGAAATAGTACGAAATGCTAACATAATAATGTTAACTCATCATGCACTATATTGTCATGCTCAAAAACGCTACACTATTATTACCCAGTTCAATGTATCAGTGTGTACACTCACGTTCGTTCTCAACTCCATGGAGCGTATACAAACCAAGTTGTTTGTCATTTTTAATCCGAAACATTGTAACGTTTACTGTATTGGTATGTTACTGACAAATAATTGAGTAGTTATGATGAAGACATTATCTTATGATATGTTGCTTATTTAGTCAACGACACTGTATACTATGCAGACGAGCCTTATCAAAGGACACTTATTTAGAGACATAGACTATGCGTCTCTCTGTGTGTCTGACTGCGTCTGTCTGTCTGACTGCGTCTGTCTGTCTGACTTTCTTTCTCTCTCTCTCTCTCTCTCTCTCTCTCGCACACACACACACACACACTCTCTCTCTCTTTGTTTCTCTCACTCACCCACACTCCCTCTCTCCCTCCCTCTCTCCCAGTGTATATGGACGACTGGATATGTGGAGTATAGTTATATTCAGTGCAATAATTGTCGCCGGAAACGAAATGAAATTGTCAGCAAATCTCTCTCTATCTCTCTCACTCACTCACTCACTCACTCACTCACTCGCTCTCTCTCCCTCTTTCTCTCCCTCCCTCCCCTCTCTCTCCCCTCTCTCTCTCCCTCTCAGTGTATATGGACAACTGGATATGTGGAGTATAATTATATTCAGTGCAAACATTGTCGCCGGAAACGAACTGAAAATTGCAGCAAATTTCGGCACTCAGTCTGTAGACATAAATATCGTTAGAATAACTGCGATTCCGTGTTTCTAAATGTTGATGTCACGACTCACGACCAGCAAATTAACATTCCTGCAACTAGACGGATTCTAGTCCGCTTCTGTGTTCCGGCTATAGCCGAATTTCGCATTGATATTTTCACATCAGGAAAAACAAAACAATTCTACGGGAAGTTTCATTCTAATATTTATATTATTAGCGAATGTTTCTGAACAGAAATGAAAATGCTATGACGGAACGGCATGCAACCGAATGCGAATGGTGGCATACTAAGGCTATCGTTAGAACTGTAGCATAAGGACTACATTGAGTAATGTTACTGTTTATCGCTTTCATTAACGTAAAAGGGAAATGTCGCTATCACAGTTCTAGACAAATTCCAATGGGGATGCGGTGAGATGAAAGGATTATTATGATGGATTACTCCAGGCACGCTCATAACTTGAGCACATGAAATAACGCTGATTGTGGTGTATTTATAGCTTTTCAAAATTTCTGTTTCTCCTCGTGACGTACGTTGTGAAATATGAGTAAATAAAGATATATATATCTATATATATATATATATATATATATATATAGAGAGAGAGAGAGAGAGAGAGAGCGAGA
>JAUTBV010089379.1:0-18962 GCA_032361325.1 Lepetodrilus fucensis | reverse complement strand
CCCCCCCCCCCCCCCCCCCCCCCCCCCCCCCCCCCCCCCCCCCAGACCTTGGTCATTCATTACGTTGTTTCACAGCTGTGGCAGGGTATTATAGTTCAATTAGTTGCCCGTTCAGAGCTTTGTGCTAGTGTTGTGATATAAGGTGGATTATGATAATCATCTAATCACGCTGGTTAATTGCTGCGTAGCATTTATTTGGTAGGTTTAGTAAAATACTTGCAATGGTGAAATGCAGCATTTTAGAGAGGGTTAAAACTTGAACATGAAATATCATTAGACATTGTTAGATGATGGTGCACCGGTGATGTCATTAATAATGATTTTGTTACATTCAGTATAAAGAACATTACAAAATATCATTAGACATTAATTCTTATTGTCAATAGTAAAGTGACGATTATGTTTTGCTTCAAACAAACAGTTTGGAGAGAGTTAAAAACGGAGTGACCATGTAAAACTCTCTCCATGCTGGAGGAACCAGAAATTCCCTAAAGAGCAGTACCTGGGTCTAATCCAGCAGGGATAGGGTTAACTGAAAGCAACCATTGTATGAAATAGTTGATGAGAACACAAGGAACACTCTGATGCCTCTCCATCAAGGTCAGGGCAATGCCTGGCTGAAAGATGTTCATTACAGTTAACTTTTCATGCTTAATTACACTGTAGCCAGTAACCTGGCGTATCTATCTAGGTAAGTCAAACAACCTCCACGCCAGATAACGTCTCTGCACAGGCAATTTCAACAATTGTTTGCTTTCCATATCTCTCCATTCTTCACCTTCAGCCGCAATTTTGATTTAATGCATCTGAACATCCAAACATACTTAGCATAGCTGGCCATAGGGCAGCTATTTAGTGATGGTATCCAACTCTCTGTTTATCCTATACAGTTTCCACTAGGTATACAACTTTGTGTAACTTTTGTGGTGAATGTTATCTTCGAGTTGATGTAGATTCCTGATTACTTTGCTGCATTTTGTTTTGCCCATATACAACATATTCTGAAATGTTTTCTATATTGAGTACAATATGAAAATCTTCTTTCTTTATTGTCCTTTTGTATTTGATGGTTTCTTTAAAACATTAGGATTAGTAATTGATGCAAAACGGAGAAGATATTTTGTATTTATCAATTCAAACAAATGATGAACAATTGAAATCTGACTTTCACCAAGAAGTAAGATGGTTGAGAGGTATATATAGATCTATATTTACTACATGAACTTGTTCCAGTATGGCAGGCCACATCTTGTATAATACCTGGTTAGATAGGATCACATGTGATTCAGAGCAACCAATGTAAGGTTGGTGATATTGAAAGGAAGCAGGAAATGAAAGACTGATGTTCACAATGGCATCCACCATAAGGTCTTGCTGTGGAAGTCGCTGATACTAGCTATAGCCTATTGTTCCTCTTGTCTGATCTATAAGAGAATGTTGCCCATATGACCAGTACAACTTACTCAATCACTAACATGTATCACCTGGGAGTTCAAAGTTGTTATAAATTGTTAAGGAATGTCATGCAATGCCGTGATTCGGAGTGAAAATATTTTATCAATTTATGTTTTCACTGAAGACTGATTTGGTAACTGTTGTAACACTCATATCGATATGTCATTCATTAAATAATGGCTTGATTGTGCCCAGATAGATGTGAATGGAAAAGCTGGTTTCCGCGATTGGGAAGAATTTAATGTCGGCGATTTCTTTACAAATGCGACACAGCATGACTGCCGGACTGACGTCATTCCTCTAGATCATATACAAAACTGTACTCTGAGCTTATTGGACACAATTTATTTCAATCTGGGTATCACTTAAGGATTGTTTAATGAGATACCGATATCTGATTTCTAGTAATTGTTGAGACGATCGATGTAATTTTCAGACCCTGGGGCAATTGCCCCTGTACTAAATTATTGACAGATTGGCATATCATCACACCACTTAGCAAGATTCATTGTCTCATTGATTGGTCGCAGGCTTAGAGGAATCAGTTTTCTAGATTGAGACCATTGTCTGCTATGCTTCATAGGAGTGAGACTAGTGTCTACTATACTTCATTGGATTGAGACCAATCTGCTATACTTTATGAGAGTGATACCAATGTGTGCTACACTTCATAATATTGAGACCAGTGTCTACTACACTTCATAGTAGTGAGACTAGTGTACTACACTTCATGCTACACTTCATGGGATTGAGACCAATGTTTGCTTCACTTCATAGTAGTGAGACCAGTGTACTACACTTCATGGGATTGAGACCAGTGTTTGCTTCACTTCATAGTAGTGAGACCAGTGTCTACTACACTTCATAGTAGTGAGACCAGTGTACTACACTTCATGCTACACTTCATGAGATTGAGACCAATGTTTGCTTCACTTCATAGTAGTGAGACCAGTGTCTACTACACTTCATAGGAGTGAGACCTATGTCTGTTCCCTCTGCAATGGCTGCTACACTTCAGTGGGCCTAAGAACAGTTTTAGATTCAATATTAATAATAATAATAATAATAATAATAATAATAATAATGTACTTAATTATTTAATATAGCACCTACTGTCCATCTGAAGGCGATCAGTGGCTCTTGTTTTTTATTTTGGTATGACTGAACATCTTGGATTAATTATATTGGAATTGTGTGCTCTGTTACTTCTGATGGTTGTATAATTGAGATAGACTTGTTCGATGATAATCCAGTATTACAACCTGACCACTGGGTTGTTGTCATTTGATGACATCATTGTTCGCAATAAACATTGACGGTCAAGATCAGTGAACTGACTTAACCCCTATCAACTAGACAATCATACCTGTTCTAGTTCAGAGCAGGACAGATTCCTAACTTATTGTTAGAGTCACAGTCATACATACTACAAGAGGTGAATAATATTCGAGGACAGGTATAATAGGCTATCTTAACAGTATTGTTTTAATTCACCTTGATTGCACTACACTTGAAATAGACTGAAATACTGCTACAAGAGGCATAAGAACAAACGTTCACTCACAAACGTTCACTCTCACTTTGTATAAATACAAAATAATTTACTGCTTGTTCATACATGTACATTATTCACATTTAATAAATTAAATTTAAAAAAGTAAAATTTAGAATAATAATTTTTTTTTTTTTATAAGTAATGTCTTTTAAATTTGTGTGTTGCAATTAAATTAGTAATTTATATAGACTCCAAATATTACCTGAATCGGATCATGCTGAGCACAATGCACAGTTAAATGTCATTCTTAGATCATCGACTTCACTATTACTGACTTATCAGAGTATCTTCTCCTCCAAACCTATGCTGTAAAACGTCCCATACCATAACAACCGTTTGTCTTCTCATGCCCGTGGCCAGGCTTATAGATTAGCCGTGGGTGTCTCTCCCCACACAGGGGAAGCTGTATCATCTCATCAAAAGTAAAACCAACATGTCTCAAACTGACAACGTGGATTTTGGCTGAGGTAACGGAGGTTCAAAAGCCCATGAGAATAGCAATAGTCGGACCATTGGATCCTGCAGTGTAAGTTGGGATTGACAAACTCTTATGCAGTGGGCCCATTCATTAATGCTGTAACCTCAGAGCTGATGTTTCAGAACCTGTTTCCCCAAGATCCTTAGAGATGATTACAGATTAGAGCCCTTATCTATGTTTTAGGGGACATTGAGAGCATGTGCAGAACTTTTATGTTAGGATATGGTTTATGTGCAATATTAATCGCTTTGGATGATTTAAAGGAAGCTGATAAGAAGAAAAAAATCCTTCTTAATTTGGAATAGACACTATCCTTAGAAATATTATTTATAGATACGTATGAAGTTGAAATACCAACTACTTTACTTTTCAATTTGGTTAGATTTTGGATGAAATCTTGCAAGAGGAAACCAGTAACTATATTCTTGGTAACTGTAGACGGATAAATACTGAAGCAGAAAGACAGACTGCAACTCGAGATTATTTGAAACTTTTAGACAATTACTTTGCACTGGCAAAGTCTCTTTACGCTGATATGTATCTGGAGATAAAATCACCCGGTAGTTCTTTTTATGAACTGTGCTGAAAGAAATGCTGTTCATTTTCTGCTTGCCATGCTGCTGTGACAATTCAGCACCGGAACTAGAAGTTAGAAACAGTGTTAAATAGTTAGTAGTTAGTAAATGAGATGAGAATTGTTTTCAAGATGTATCGTGGGAGGTAGAATTCTGCTTAACATAGGCTTTCCTGAAACTGGATTTACCTGAATGTCACAGGGGTGAAGATAAATTCTGGCAGCCAATTTGGCATCCCTCGAATTGAACTTAATGTACTCACTGTGGAACTTGTTTACTTGCTAAGGCTATTCCTTAATGGTAAGATAACTTTATTGGAACCAAAATTGTAAATTTGATTTGTTTATATTTGCAGTAGATTCTAATGTTCAGTATGACTAAAGAAGGGGTGTCATTATGTAGTGGTAACGGAAACATTGTTTTGTTTAATAATCTGATTTACATAATGTTTTTACACACATCTTGGCAATTTTGTAATTACATAACAACCGCTCCTAGGTGTACTGCGATGTACGGCTATCACATACAGCAATACTTAACATCCTAAAATTCCTTTTGATATTCGTGACTCGCTATATCTGTAGCGATGGGTTTCATATGGAAAGTGAGCAGGGATCACGGGTATAGATTGCCCATTTCCTCACTCTATAATTCAATACATAACCTAGGATTACACAGCCGAAGCACTGGAGTTGGTGCCCTCAGGTTGTTGACTTTCATCTCTTGTTTACCTGTCTTCTTCCATATTTCACAGATGGAGTACTTCTGTCTGAAACTTCCAGTGGGTCTTCAGTTTTACCCGTGAGCTCTCCTAACATAGCAGCCACATTAGTTATTGTTCTCATGTTAACTGGAATTCACCCTTAGCTTCCGTTGACATGTTCTGACATAAAGCAACATTTGCATCACATAGACTTGATTTTCCCAACCAACATACTTTCCTATGGTTATAGATTAATACCAGGACATAAACAAGCTTCTGCCATTCAATGCTTGCCACTGATTAGGTCAGTTTATTGCTTTGATTGTCCTTTCATCCATCATTTTTATGATTAAATAATGTATCAATCATAATTTTTTTAAGCTTTCTAGTTTAGTTTATGATCGGTTACAGAGCTGCTTTGCTTCGTTGTAAATTTTTAATATTCACAGCGAGGTCCAGGAGTTAAATTATGGTCGATGAAATACTCCAGAATGAAATTTCATTTATGAGATTCCACGGCTATTTCTGGTATGGTTGAAATTAGTCTGGGATATCATTCAATATATTAATATCAATATTCAGACTTTGGGCCGAGATCGATAATTGCCTATAATCATTTCTACTCTTGAACGGTCGGATCCTTCAAACAGAACAATTTACGGCTTTTACAAAACGATGGAATCTGGATTTCACATGTAACATAGCAACTAAATTGCACACTTAGGATAATGTAATGATGTCCACGGTGCTGGCTATTCTAGTCGGAGACGTGAACGAGAGTGATGAATGGCTAATTGGAGGAATTTGCATTTGTTTTCAACAACATATCCATGGTTGCAGTCAGCTTTCAAGCCGATAACTGATATCATTGTTTTTAACTACGTGGCAAAGACCAACAATATTGGAATGCTCTAGTTTTTGCATATGCTTGAATACTGTTGCCAAATATCTGTTCTTGGTATAAGTGTTTTTCTTTCTTTGCACTTGTATTTTTGCCATGTTACTTAGAAGAACTTTCTTTATTTGTCATGATGGTTCTGCTTTTCCATGCTGTCTTGCTCTTTGTGGGATATATTAATGACTAGTTGCAGTACATTATATAACATAATTGTTTATAACATTCAAGGTCTACATAAAAGATAATCATAAAAACAGAGTATACCTTACAAATGTAATTTTGATATATTACATAAACATTTCGCTCTGCATTTAACTATACATTATTTAGATGTTAGACAGTGCTTTATTGATAGAACAAAAGGCCATGACCCATTTTTCAAACATTGATTTTTCTCCGAAAAAACCCCAATTATGTTCTTATCTGCTATATTGTAAAGGATGTAATATCTAATATAAAGTTATTGATAGATTGATTTCTATCTTCATACCTCAGTTTTTCCTATGGTATGGCATTTGTGAGGATCCATGACAGCAGATATGCTGGTATGCTATAGGAAATGACCGACCTGTCGTCTTCAAGGTTAAGCTCAAAGAGGGAAGCAGTTTCCTAAATGTATTCATTAACTAATCCCCCTATTGCTTACACAGCATTCCTGCAGTGACGTTAAACTCCATATTCACTCAGCTCACTTACACAGCACTGCCAAAGTGTCCCATAAGTGTTCCTGTCAGTCAAGACAAGGGTTGCTCAGTATTAAATGCCCCCTAGTTTTAGTCCCCAAATGAAAGCAGTTTGAGCATGAAATGATCAATACTACACACCTGTACTGTTAGAATCTGGGGCTGATTCAATTGGTACTGTGGACTTTTAGAAACTTTTGACAATGTGTCATGTCCCTGCCATCACGTACAATAACCAGCACTGTGGGTTCTAACCATGACTTGTATGTGGCATGTTGTGAAGCACCAAGACGTGTTCCTCCAGCAATCAATACATGGATATCTTGATGCAGTAAGTCCCAGGAACAAAACCTGGAAATAAGATCAATTAACAGGGGCTGATTTGTGCAGGAACCTAGGGTTAGGGTGCCTATTACAGCTGCTCACTGCTGTCCTTTTTGGTCATCTCAGTGTCCTTCCTGTCACTGGAAGGACAGAGTGGTCAAGTGCTTATTCACAGACAATTACAGTCTGTCACTCAAGCCGGAAGCCAGTAGATCTGGCCGGTCCCGTCTGAAGAGTTACTGCTAACTCTCAGGTACTTGGAAGTGGTCGTGGAAATTAAAACATTGAAATGCATCTGCTTACAAATTGACCGAGTACAGGAACATTACTCGCCATGTTTACGTTTAAAAGAAAATATTGTTATTATTCAGTTAAGCTTGGCCGAGGTACGATTTTATCTGAAGCATGAAGCATGCACCAGTGAAGACTGAATTTCAATACATGCACATTTTCACAATAAGTGCACATTTTCACAATAAAATACGTAAAGCAGAGTTTTGCTTGACTACGTCTGGAGCAGACTGAGGATAAACTGGTCAGATGGGACCATGAAAAAGATTAAGTTGTGACATTCAATGTTTCCCAGCTGGAAGAAATGTACGGACATAAGCGCCCTCAATTGCTTATGTCTAGGACTTGGGGATGCGATGGTAAGATATGTAGACATAAATGGCACACTATCTTTGTCAAGTATTCATGGTCTACTTTGTCTTAGCATCCACTTGTTATTTGGCCGATCTTGGCTTCAGGAACAATGGCACTAAGTCTATGTTGCTCAACAATGGCATGAGCGCGCTTGGAATGAGTGTATCGGTTAGATAGGCTATTCTAACATTGGTGTACACACACTTTGCTTTACTTCTCATCATGACATGATCGTGACATTATTCTTGACAAACAATTGCCATTATTGATGATCAGCGGTGTCGCTTAATTTTTTTTTTTTATCCTCATAATAATGGGGTAATGATTTTATGTTGGGTAATGATGCTGATGAAAAGAGACAGGCTTGCTGAAGATAATGAAAAACACAACGCATAAGTCAAAAGTCACGCGATGCCGATATTGAATGTTTCGTGCGTACACTATGCGGTTCGTAACTGGATTTCCGGCTCCCAGCTATGGGCACTGTATTGCGTGTGTAGTCTGCAGTGCATGCGATAACCCTAAGAACAAGGTCCAAATACTTGGGTTCCTACTATTATGGAACATGGAGGAGGTTTAGATATGCTCATCCCTGCTGAAGGACAGGCAGAAAGTTAAGTGGGGATTGTCCTCAGATAAAGACGTGCATAGGGGCTTCAGCAGTAATTGTTTCCCATCTGCCGGATGGTCATCATAATTTGCAATCCCCCGGTGCATTTGTGATTTCTGTGTAATTTGATTTATTTGTAATCTTCATCTCGTCGCATTATGACTTGTTAATCCATTTAACAATATGTTTATGTAATACTGAGCTCATATCCTGCAAGATTTCATGAAAATTGATGTTATTATTGTGACAAATTACTGCGAGGATTGCATATAATTCTACTGATGTCGCCATGGCCATTCATAAACAAACACATGTAGGCTTTCAACTGAATTAATTATTGTCATCATAATCCAGTTTTAGTATGTTGTTTTATTTGGGGGGTTTTCATTGTTTTTAATTGTATGTGTTTAAAGTTAAAATAAAATAACCTTATTTTAAATATTTGGCTCAAACTAATATCGTCCATAAATGTGATGAACTAGCAACACAAAGTGTGTTCACTATGTCATCACGTATGCAGCGACATACAACATTATCATAGAAAATGGGTGAAAGATTCCTGCAGCGACATAAAACTCCACACTCACTCACTCACGTACAGTATTAATTCAATCAACCTATTTTAAGATATTGGTATTATCATCTTATTAACATGTAGAGGTTACACACAGCCACAACACTAGATATAAAACATTGTGTTCTTGCATAAATGTTATGTTATGACTATGTACTAGTAGTTGTAGAACAGCATACATTAAAGGGCCATTCATGAATTGTTGCCAGTTGCTAGGCCCCATTGACTGCCAGAGACTTCATAATATTTTTGTTGGATATATAAGCCTGTAACGGCGCCTATATGTAAAGATATAAATATATACACAAGTTAATCTGATAATAGATCTCGTAACCATCACAGTGTCAACACGATGGAATGTATTAAATAGCTGGGGTTATCAGAATGCTCCCAATGAAGTTATAGCCGGAGTGATACATTAATCTTAGCATCACCCTCATCTGAACTGGCAATCTTGGCTGAAACACCTGCTGGTCAGCTAGAGGGAGGATACATACACAACGTAATATATATATCCTTGCTTGTTAAGTGCTCATAAATATGTGATTTTACTGTAATAAGGTGTTTATGTTTATTTTGTCGGTATGTACTGTTCATGATGATTTATGTATGAAAATCGGGTTCAATCTGGTTACTGGGAACCACTAAATATGAAGTGTATTTGGACTGTTTAATGATGATTTATATCTGAAAATAATATTCAATCTGGTTACAATGGGAACCACAGAATTTGAAGTGTATTTTCTAGCCAGAGATATTCACTATTGACTCTTGATTCAAGCAAATACAATTTCACCAGTTGACTGGAATTGGGTGAAATATTCTGGGATGTCACAATGCCCCACGGAGAACGTGATTGATATTTGTAGAAAGTATGGGATTTTATGTACTGTAACACTTGTTCTCTGAATGGATGTCTTGGACACATTCATTGAATTTCAGTAGAAAATTGAAAAATGTCATTACAAAATAAATGTGTGTACTTTTGGTGAAGGCATGCAGGAGTGTCTGTATCAGGAAGGTGTGCACGTAATCCCAGCAGTTAAGCGGTCACAAGCGCCAAGCTTTATCTGTAGCATCACTCTCACATGTTTGAAGGTAGAAGCTCGGGGAAATTAGTCCATGTAGAGGAAGGGCTGGTTGAGAGAGAGAGAGAGAGAGAGAGAGATAGGGAGAGAGATAGAGAGAGAGAGAGAGAGAGAGAGCTATGGAAGAAAGATAGATGGGGGAGTGATGGATAGAGAGATAGAAGAATGAGGGATGTGAGAGAAATGAAAGAAAGAGAGATGGGAGAGAAAGACTGATGGAATAGAGAGAAAATGGAAAGTTAAAGTATAGGGTGAAGAAAGGAAAATAAGAGGTGGTGTTGGTTGTCACAAGAATATTAGAGACAATATAATGGCATATGATGGAGAGAAATGGAAGAGTAATATGGAGACGGGCAGGTTGTCATGAGGTAATAGAGAGTAATTAGAAGAATGAAAAAGTGTGGAGGATAGGTATTATAAGGAGAGCTATGATCCAGTAGAGAGAAAATGGAAGAGTAATGTGTAAGATGAAGAAAAGGAAAGAGGGAGTTATTTGTCACGAGAGAATATAAGAAGAGATGAGAAAAAGAAAAAGAAAATTTCAGAGTACTGTGTAGCGTGAAGAGGAGGAAAGAGTTGATGATGAAAAAAAAAGCGAAATAAGAGATAGTGTATTTAGGAAGCTTGTTGCCATGTTACAATTATCTGTTAACTTATTACTGCATCAGTAGTAATTGTTTGGGCATACACGTTAACACAAGTCTTATGTTGTCTTGTTTTTTTAACTGTCTAATTGCATAAGTACATGTTTCCCACATTTGCACAAGCAAATATTACCTCGTGTTTATTGCATCCAGATTTTCTCTCATGCATGTATATGTTTTTTTCTCCATCCAGGTGTGTGCTTGTTCTGCCATTATGCTTATTGGGGGAATAGTATGTTAAAGCATAAAACTTGGATATATATAATTTGTATCAATTGTACTTCAGTTCTGCCATAATTTGTATTACTTTACTATTTCATGTTTCCCCCGTAATTAATTCAAGTTAAAATGGCATTTGTCACATATACAATGTATGAAAGTATATATGAAGATAATTCAAACAATTTATATACTACATTGGCAAGTATGTTTTCCCTTTGTTATTCATCATTCCAACATTTTAGTTTTTTTATTTCAGAAATATATGAAAAACAAATAAATAAATAAATCTCTCACCTGTAATATCTTTCATGTTTTAGTATTATCCATGATTCACCTGAAAATCTAAATAAATATATTCTTTTCCAATCCAGCTGAATATTTTATGTAACTGAACAGAAGTTGTATCCATTGACGAGTTCAGGTATTAATTTTTAGCTGGCTTTCCCTGGATAGAAGGGGATCTAGAATCGCCAGAGTATCACTGCATAGTATAGACGCAGTCTCTTCCCACTCCACAGTTTCCATTCAGTTTTGGGATAATCTATTATCAGGAGGGGAGGAAGTGTGGGGCAGTTCATCTGGTCATTACAGGCCCGTGTACATTGCAATAGCCTGTTACATGTATTTGGGATCAATTGGAGGGTTTAATGGCTGAACCAGTCGTCAACTCCAGTCTGGACTTTAGTGTGGGAGCATCATACAGTGTCTGGTGCTGCTCGTCGCCGAACGTTCACTCAGATTTCTCCTTCGTCTTGATCAATTCCAGCCATGTTCAGCTAGCAATTGTTCTTACTACAATCAATGAATATTCCACGTGTAAAGTTTCAGTTTGATTGGATAATATAACAAAAATATGACGGATATTTTAGATTCAATAACAGATATGAATCTGAAATTTGGTATACAAGTAGATATTTCGTGTCTTTAGTTAGAACTTTTAATTTTCTTTATGATATCTTAACCTCTGAACAAAATATTCCCAGGAATTAGAGCTATTGAATTTGTTTAAAATATTGTAGGATTTCTTTCTTAATTATATATTGATCTGATATGAATTAAGTTTAAATTACATAAAGAAAACCAGTGATGAAATTAATCAATTAAGCACTGACATTTATAAAAGTACTTTTGAAAACCCATCTGATCAGCTCGGACAAATCTGCAAATTCAGTTCTATTTGTATTTACGACTGCAGTATTGATGTATGGATTTTTGTTACAGGAAATGTGAAATATAGCAGCAATAGCTTCCACAATGAGGCTATGTACCTACTCCTCCCGCATCATTTCCTACGTAATGCTACCAACTGTTTTGTATGAAGTTAACTCAGGCATACAACGTGTTGCTGTCTCCATAGTGGCCACCATTTGGAATCCATATTTTCAGTTGGCATTGTTCTCGACATCAGAATTAGCAACAGACTAACTTTCATTCTGGGTATTTCAAGAAGCACTCAATGTTGGAACTTAACAATATTTCAAGATACCCCCATGATGATGATTATGCATGATGTCGATCTTCATGTCAAGGCCATTATATTTGTATTAAGAAGTCATAAGAACTACAGACCTTGTGCCTCTAGTTTTGTTTTATTCCACATCACAGTGCAAATGATTGAAGGGAATAGGTGCATAGCTTCATAGTGAAAGCTATTGTTCATATATTTCATTTTTGCAGCCTATGTTGAATGAACAAACTGTCAACTAATACCTATCTTTCACTCATTTTTATACAAGTTTTATCATTTAATTGAAAGGGGGGAAAAACGAGAAACAACCAACTGCACAGCCAATGTCATGACATTTGAATAAGATGCATTTCAAAAGGTTAATGTCATTTATCCAGATGAAAGATGAAAGAGAAAAGTTGATTTAAAACTGAAAAGAAATATTAAAATGTATTACAGTCTGAGACTTGACAGCTATGCTGAAATATTCTGATCAATATATTTATATTAATATTTGGAGAGAAAAAGAAAAATCATATTAACCAAAATGCAATTATTTGTTATATTCACTGACATTATTTGTATTAATTGCTAATCTTTTCCTAAAGAACATTGATGGATAATTATTTTTATTTTTTGTGATAGGTTGTTTTGTCTGTTCATAAATATTTTCAAATAAATAAAAATATGGAATTATAATATTCCGAAATATGTAATTATTTACATACATAAAAAGTATTTATCATATATGACATGTATCTGAGAAATGAAAAGTTTATATAATTTTTTTCACAATTAATATTACATCATTATTTAAAAATTAATATTACATCATTATTTCACTTTAATATTACTTATCTTTTTGGCTAACTAAATACCGCCTGCCATGCCAGGCCTAGAGGCTGGGTGCACCCACAGGTATTAACCCTCTCCCTGCTGGATCAGACACAGACACTTCTCTTTAGGGCATCTCTGGTTGCCTCCAGCATGGTAGGGTTAAATGTACTTTCCATTCTGCACCCCTGTGTTCACCTGCTCTGTGGTCCTATTTATACGGTGTAAGCAAGTGTACTAGTAGGATCAGTTCACACAGACCTGATGAAGCTCACACTATGTGGCTGTACTTATTTGATTATACCCCATATATACACCAGTGATTTACTGGGGAACACAAGCAGCTGATCATTTGCGGCCAAATCCCTTCAATGAATCCAGCCATATATTAAATTACCCGTAAGGCTACCGTATCGGCTTGTTAGGATGCTTTGGCTAACCCTTTGAGGAAACCCATAACATTCCATGGTTTCAAGATTTATGTGCAATTATTGTGCTTGCATAGTTAGTGTATTATAAATAACTCTATGATAATAGCAAGTGACCTGTAGGTAGTTCAGTGGAGCAAATTTGTATATTGAATTTCGGATTGCAGGTAAATAATTCAAGTACTAATTCCTCTTCGATAGACCATACACTCGTTATTGATATGATAAATATTTTAACGTGAAATTGTGAGATAATTAGTATCTGTGACAAATAATTGTGATGCAGTAATTGTGATAAGGTAATTGTGATAATGTGTATTGCTTAATGTGTGATCATAATTAGATTTAGTTTCCTTGAAATTGAAACTACCGTACTTATTGTAGTTCTGAGTCATAAGCGATCAAGCTTATTTATATTAGTAATTCTGGTGTCAGAGATTGTTGTCATGATATTGGGATCACTGTTGTCAACGTTGTCATTCCACATCACTTTATCAGATCTTGTCTTTCTCAGATCTTCCAGTTTTTTTAAAACATTATTGAAACATATCAATCAGGTTATGATTCTTTCAACTTCATCAGAAAAATTTACAATCAAGAATATTTTATTTGATGGCTTTATTTTCTATGTATAATCTATACCTCAATCAGTTTGATATTACAAACCTGAAATAGTATGCCTTTCTTGTCATGCTGAGGTATTACACAAATTTATATTTTGGATAATAGTGGAAAAGCATAATTGGATTATTGAAATTCTTGATATTGATTATTCAGATAATAATGTGGAAATACAGATGTATTGCTATTTACAGTAATGCTAAATTTTCTATTTACCTTGAAATATGACTCCTAGTATCACAACTTGAGTAAATTGAATATTAGGAATGTGTGGTTGGGAGTCTTTATCATTTTCATCATCGGCATTGTAAAATCCATTTTAAAAGAGTACATAAATATTAAATCTGTTTAGGTTAGTTTCCTGCTGAGCTTGAAGGTCATGGATATGTCATTGGCTTCTTACATGTCATCAACATCTGTGCATCAGAAACATCTATTCTAATATATTAAAATGAAATTCACATGATGTTGGATATACTGGTGCAATAGAATTTAAAAATATGTTTTTACGGAATATGTTTGTGGAAGCGGTGTACGCAAAAACAAAAACAATTTCTTTTTATTTATATGGTTTCAATGTATTTGCGAATTCATTGAAATACTGTGGATAGATCATCTGAAGTTCATGTGAGATTTCAGATAACAATGGGAGGATGAAGTGGAAATGAATTTGCCAAAGTACAATTTAGCATATTTTGTCTGGTATTCTGACATGCAGTAGACATGTATGGTTTTGCACTGGACTTGTAAAGATGGGCTGACCAATATCCTTGAGGATGTATCGAGTGTCTCATGTCGCTTGCTATCAAATTTTAGTGTCTGGCTTCAGTATAGCAATTATCAACAAATATTTATAAACAACAGGTCAATACTCTACTACAAATACACACTATAATGTGTTGCTTTACAAAACGATAGGTGGGTAACTCACCGTTTTTATGTGATTTTGTTAATACTAATTAGGGTAATAATGATGTACTTGACCAAAGCTGTTGTTAAAATAAAATGGGTAATTTAATAGGTATGGTTTTCCTAAACATATAAAGTGATGCATTTTCATTTTTATTCAGTGTTTAAGAAACAAAAACAAAGCAATATCACATTGGTTACTTGTACAATATATTGTAAGTTCAATATTTTTTAATCATAATGCTAAAAAATAACCAATCAGTTCATCGTGGTCAACTACTGTAAGGAGATACTATAACACAAGATATGCATGAAGATGTGATAAGCTTCATTATGCATAGGATCGCTGCAATATACCTTCCATAGATTGCATTTATTATTTATTAAAGTAGATATTTATTTGGCCCTAAACTTCAAAAATAGTTGATAAGACAAATGTTGTTATTGATATCAGCAGCAAGTCCGTTTGAGAATGTTTTTGCATTGATAGATACACCCTGACTTTCAAATAGCCATATATTCCTACTGACAGTATCTATAAAATATGTTCTTCTCTGAACTAGAGTGTTATCATTATTAATGTATTTTTTATTGGTCAGGTCAAGTACTTGGAAAATCTTAATTCTTTCAAATAATTAGCTGGTTTCCATTATTTATAAATTCCTTGCACTACAAAAAAACAAAAAAACTGTTAGAGTTGTGTATAGGTAGTATGTGTCGTTAGACTTTTCCATTGTTGAATTGAAAAATTAATGTGGGCATCTCCAGTTGTATCCAGTGGAATGAACTGCATTACATTTGATTAAATACAGCAGCCAGTCTTTAGATACAGTGTTCATATTTCCATAACTCACGTGTATTCACCATGATCCTCATGGTACTTGTGTTAGGATGCTTATCAGTAGATCTGATATATACATTGCCATGTGTATTCACCATGATACTTATGTTACTTGTGTTGGGATGCTTGTCGGTAGATCTGATATACATTGCCATGTGTTTCAGGAATTGGGGAATAACTTATAACAATGCACTATTGTTAAATTGCGAGGTACTGACTAATTAATCATAGACCACCAAGGATGCCATACATTCAATACCATACCTATTGCTGCGAAAGTTCTCAGTATGTGTGGGTTCAAGGCCGCAGAATTTGTTTTTGTACTTTTGGAAGTTAATGGTTAGGAGCTTTAAGAAAAGTGTGTTTTCAAATGAGCATATATATATTGATCATTAGATGTCAAAATAAATTGCCGTTTCCAAATGCGCAAATGTTTCTCTCTAATGAGTCTTGTCAATGTGAGTACTCTTGATGGGGCTGTGGTTACTGAAACATGCTAATGACCTTCTATACGTAAGATTTCAATATCTTTATAGAGATATCAAACATGTAAGTATTAAATGTTAACATTTTTAGATTTAACAGACTTCCAAACATGGATATTTGACATAATGTACTTTTGTCATGATTAGGCGGCCTATCTTCCCACAATGGTCTTTGTTTGAAGGTTAATAGTACAGCATAACGTTATGGTAAACCATTATGATCAGGATATCATTCTATATCAGATTGCTCCACACAATATGTCCCTTGACAAATAAATATCTACGAATGTCTCATTCAGAATATAAAGATATGATTTATGTATTGATTTTTTCGTTTATGCAATAGAAATCTGACAAAAATAATATTGGTTGAAATGTTAAATTAGACTGTTAGTCCTATTCATTGCCAGTTTTCATTTGCAACATAATATTGCAGTTGCACATGTTTCAGGCAACCTTGCACAGCACACATTATAGTGGTTTTGTGTTTTTAGGTCAATTTCTGTCATAAATATTGATATAATTTATAGCCTGTTTTAAGGTCCTGATGTTATACTTTGCATTTTTTCATTGTAGAGCATACTTTAGACTTTATTCTATGTTGATAGTGAAAGTAGAATTTTCTAAAATTAGCCTTGCAATTTACAAAGCCTTACAAATTAACCTTGTCTATGATGGATTAATCACACTCTCAAAATTTGTACAACTACAGTAATTACTGGTTGCCTTAAGCAGGAAACAACAGGAAATGTACAAGAATACTTTACTGGAAAGTAAGCACGCTTATCCTTTTGAAGCTTTTTACAGTAACAATTCAGTACTGAAGATAGGTTATTTTTGCCAGAAAGAAATAAACACTGAAAACATTGACACCATTACATAAACAACTTCTGTCTTAATAAATAATCAGCTATACTTGTATTGATGGAAAGAAATTAGTCAACAATCCTTGTACCACACCTGTTGTATTAAGCCGGAAAAAGATTTACATGTTATTTGTGAATGCCTGCTGACATATTGGAAGCACAAGTCCTGCTTTCATCCTTACCAGAAGTGCTCTGGCCGTTACGATTCAGCAGTGATGACTTGCTTAACCTTCTCCCTGCTGAATAAAATCAAAGTCTTCTATTTCTGCATGTGATCGGGCAACTTAAGTCGCCTTCAGCAGGGAGAGGGTTAACTGGCAGCCTTGTCCTGGGCAGTGTTAAGTGGGCAATGCACCACTGGACACGGTGGTCTCACTAGACCAGTGATACAAGAGTGGTCTGGTCTGTCATCACTGTGTGACCACCAGCGCTGGAGGAAAGCCAGCTTCAGACACATGATGGCTCGATGGTTGGAAGGATATCCCGGTCTTTGATCAAACGGCAGAATAATAAGTATCTGTGCTGTCGTTGATTCACATGAATCGTCACTGACGGCTTGTCTATTGTTTCTTGTCTTCCCCTGATGGTGTGAAATAAGCTTTGTAGACAGGTTACATACCATCAATGGTAATATGTAATATGCCCTTACAGAAGATGGCTGTCAGGGCCCTTATCTGATATTCAGGGTATAATTCTACATCTTAGGTAGGTTAGTACTGCTTTACAAATAAAATTCTTCCTGGATTGTAAGATTTCTTCCCATATAGGTGTCTGGTTCTAAGTGTTCCAATTTCTTGGTCAACTACAATCATCCAGAAGAATCTATGTGTTACATTTGTTAATTATTATGGTGACTTTGCACACTGGTACATGTACCTATAGCTAGTGGCCTAGGTTTGCTGCTGTAGCAATGTGTACTACGTAGTCATAAAGTGCCTGTGGCCTTGCTGTTCTGGCTAATTCCCATCATAGATATTGACCATTTGTTGCAGGATAGTAAATAAATAGCTTTATCAGACATTATCCACAGATGTGACAGTCATTGTTATCACTGGGCTTTCATCAAATTCATCTGAAGATGACAATTCCAATATCGGACAATAGTCTGTCACGACAAGACAGCCATGACCTATATTTGGAAAGGAAATGACATGTCATGACATAGTCATTGCTAGTTTAGCCAGATGTAGACTCCAGCCTACTTTTGTTATGGTTCTGTCATCATAGTGGCATATTGTTGCTACTGTTAGGATCTCAGTTTCTATGGCAATTTCTCCTGGTATTATTTTGTCACAAAGGTCATTTGTAAAGGGTACTTTTTACTAATGTTAACATAATTCATTTGGACATGTTTGTTTTTTTGGGTCACCATGTCAAATCAATTACTTAAGGTGTTGAGGATTTGGATACTACTTGCATCTTTGTTATTTCGAACCAAAATAATATTAATGTATCATTATTTGTTAATAATTTGTCATTTTGCAGAACATGCAGCACACATTCTATGCATTACTCCAGGTTTTACTGTGTTGTATTGTTGACACATACATATATGTGAATTAGCATTGAACTCTTAGAAGAAATTAGTACTTATTTTGTCGGCTTTCGTCTATATATTTGACATGTTTTACAATGAAGGTTTTCTGATTTCAGAACTCCTGACCAATGTCCGAGCGTCGTGTCGTTGCTGTCCGAGAGCTACAACCCTCATGTCCGTTTTGGAGCCGCCATGGCTTTGGGTATTGCCTGTGCTGGAACTGGCCTCAAGGTAAGACACCTTTACAGCTTTACACACACACACATACACACACATACACACACATACACACACATACACACACATACACACACATACACACACACACCACACACGCACACCACACACACACGCACACCACACACACACACACACACCACACACACACACGCACACCACACACACACACCACACACACACACCACACACACACGCACACCACACACACACACACATACACCACACACACCACACACACACCACAAACACACACCACACACACCACGCACACACACCACACACACACATACACCACACACA
>JAUTBV010089368.1:0-18963 GCA_032361325.1 Lepetodrilus fucensis | reverse complement strand
ATTTGTGGTTTTTCATTTTTATATAGATATGTATTGCCATCAGTGAGGTTGTGATACAAAAACATTTAAAAGACAAATTTAAATGCCTTACGTAAACCGGCTGCTGATTGGCTAACGCTGCGTAGGTTTGACGACCCGTTAAGGTAAGGTCAAAGGGCAATCTGATGCAAAGTATATGGCGGTTCCGTCAGATCTCAGCTGCGATTGCCTTGTACACTGACTTCATGACAAGGTACGTGAAGTCCAATGTAGTACAAGGTACAGTCTTACGTGAAGTTCAAAATACAATATAATGTGAAGTACCTACAGCCTTACGTGAAGTCCAAAATACAATAGAATGTGAAGTACCTACAGCCTTACGTGAAGTACAATCATATCATGACAAGTACAAGGACCAGTATAATGTGACGTACAGCCAGAGCATTACGTCAAGTGCAAAGTCCAGTATAATTTAAAGTATTATTTCCAGTAGGCCTACTGTGTCATGGTTTGCGTCAAGTAAAAGATACACCGTCGCGTGAAACACAAGATACAGCATTACCCGAAGTCAGTGAAGGTATAGGCCAACACGTCAAACTGTTCTAGGCAACAGTTGGCGTGTGCACAATGAACTTACTCTTGTTGCATTCAGCAGAATGAATTAAATTTCGGGAGATCTGTCGGCTTAATGTCAAGTCTGAAGTCGCACGTGTGTTGCATCAGAACAGTGACAATGATACCAACTTCCTGCATTTGGTTGAATGCTATTGAACAGTTTTAAGTACCAAGCAATCACGCACAGTCGCTAAAGGTATTAAGACTCGTGGTATTATGCTATTGGTATCAGTAGCATGAGACTAGTGGTATTAGTGGCATTATGCTAGTGGTATTCGACTAAGTAATGACTGTTGACGTTATTGGTAACGACCAGCTGGAAGTCGTTAATTCCACCTCTCATGTGCAGACTAGTAGATATACACTGAATAGCTGCTTGTAATTATAACGCCACCTCGAGGTGGACACTTCATAGACCGTGGCTGGACATACCATACCATATCAGACCATACCACCATGATGCATGGAATAGGTAGGAATTGTAACACCAAGGGTTAATCATTAGGTTCGTCACGTGACTTACACTCCGGGCATGGAATGAGTTACAAAGGCCCTGCTATGACGAACAACGGTATAACGTGATTAGATACGGTGGAGTATACAATTAGTGGGGCTTCGTGAGCTGGTGAAGTAATTAACATGATTATTGGATGTAGATACACTAATACGGCCGTGCCCCAGTCATGTCAAATACAGGCTCTACGGGCGTATTGTATACTTTAAGGGTTTAATTGAGTTGACACATTTGACAAGCAGGTAATGAGAACGTCTTCATATAATACACGTAGTAATGAGCTCGATGGTGGGCATGACCTACTGAACGGCAATGATGTTTGCTGATGGTGGATACAGTTTTTTATGAATCTGATGCGATACGTGTGTGTATACCAGTATACCGAGCCCAGTTCAGCGACTGTAGCTTACAGTTAAATTGCGATCACACCATTGAACATGTGTGAAAGTGGTAATAATTGGAGATTTCCGAAATCAGTCCAGAAGTCAGTCAAGTTCAACGACATTGAAAGTTACTTCTATATTGACGATGCGACAATGTGGTCGCCATGAATTTGAGACAATAATCGGATCCTTCTGAGAATGTAATGAATACGCGACAACATCGGTAACACAAATGGACAATTTTAGCGAAATTTCGCGACAAAACCCCAGTCTTCCAAAACGACAGCCATTAATAGTATCGAGAGAATCGGAGCAAAGTGCGACGACATTTTGTCTTGGAACGAATTCCATCTTTTCCTATCTACTCCATCCAATGTTCTATAATTGCGTCGGTGATCCCCGCCTCACTGATAACTCCCAGCTGTTTATAATTACCACGTGATTGACATTGTGTATAATGGCAGCTCGTCGTAATTGCATTCATGACACCGACCGACTCTGATGTAAATAGGTGTCGGGAGAATAGTACATCAGTGTGCCGGGTCCTATTAACGCTGTTTGGAGCTGGGAGGCTTTAATATCGACCTACCCCTATTTCTTAATTCGCACGTCTTCAAGTCGCTGATGATATGGTTGTAGGATGGCCATATTCTTGATTATTAATATACAACGTATGTCCTACTGAATTTATTATATTATGTTTGTTTAAAGAATGATAGTTCCTTGTTAATATAGCAAAGTAATTGCATATACACACCTTTATTAATACCTGCAAATTAATTATATTGAATGACGCATAGTATATCATCCGAATCTATTCAGAGATTGTGAACTAATGAAACATTTTCATATTGTTTCTCACTCGTGTTACACATGGCTTTTGTACGCCCAAGAAGCCGAAAATCTCCCGAGGCCTTTCAAAGAATACAAAAAGAAGAACAAGGAGTATATCAACGTATGTGGACGTTTGTGTTTTATCAGGATTTCTCGACAGATGTGTAGTGTACATTGCTATAAATCTCATTTGTGGATTTTTCAATGTCAATGTTTCTGAAAAGGATTTCACCATTGTAATTCAAGTCCCTTTCTTTGACTGTCATCGCTCTGCACACGCCGGGTGTCGTGACGTATTATTAAGGGTATCGGTGGTATGGCGAAGGTATCGATGACACGGTGAGGGTATTGATAACACGGTGAGGGTATTGATAACACGGTGAGGGTATCGGTGGCAGGAATCATAGGCGCCCCTTGATTGTAATTATTTGTTTGATTTAAGAGGAACGTACTGCTCATTTTGGTCCTTTCCTCTTCTTTTTGTCACCTAGATTTAAACTTCTCTGATGAATATCGATTATTCACCGTGGCGTTGTGTCCCCTTTTCATTATTTAGTTACTTCTCCAAATTTGGAGGTAAGTAATGATTTTGATATTTTTACTGTACGTTTTGACTAACAGTATGGAAGTCAAGTGTCATGTTTCTGTATAACACTATCCTGACTATAGTGCAGTAGGATTGCCAAGGATGCAAAGATAATTCTAAACACATCCCATAAAGATCCGCTGAAGACTACTTCAACGGTTGAAAGCATTGGACAATTTGGACACAGTATGACTTTATGGTGGCATTTAAAGCGTCGTAATGCCAACAAGTTTACACACCAGTAGCAGTTGTGTCGACATGTTCTGTCACACTAAAGGCAGAACTTCCTTCACTTGTTACTAATTTACTACTGTTAGTGTTTATTATCAAGTTTGTAAATGTTAGTAGTAGTTTATGTTGAACTACCCCTGACGTCATCGCCTGTTACATGAATTGCTAGAGAGAAAATACTGCTGCAACGCCATATTGTTTATCTTGTTTCTTAATTTCTGGCTAAACTTTGACGCAATGCGTGTTTTACCGCAGGGTGGGTTACCAGTGTTTGTATTGCGTCGGGTGTTGCGTTAGGCAAGATGAGATTATCTCCTATAACTGCCTCCTGTAGACTGTTTATTGTGCGCAGAGCAAAGGGCGTCGCTTCAAGATTGTTTGTGCAGTGATATCCTCTAGGAGATTGTGCGAGGTTACGAGTTTTATGCCGTCTGGACGTGTGGCAATCGAACTTCGCCCCGAAATGATCAGCATTTGTCAACACACTCCCCATTTCACATATTTACCACGCCATGTTTTAGTAAACACCGGAACCCGCGTACTGACTGACACACGACTAATCCAAACCTACACAAGGTTGTCTAAAAGTCCCCGTGGAAACCACTCTCGTAACACGAACCTGTGCATTACCCAACCAGTTTATCTTGGGATCTGTTAATTATCCTGTAATAATTTCAGAAATTAATGGAGGATAACCGCACTTTCATTCTTCTGTTGCCAAATTTATATTCTCATTCCATGTTAAAATAATTCATATTAAGTGTACATGAAAACCTACTCATCGTAATCTCCATTATAAGTTCCTTCATTGAACACGTCAATAAGACAACATGGAATATATCGATGTTTTAATACTGCGTACGCGCGTCAATAACGTCTAATAGCACTGTCAATTACGCCCTGTGCTAAGAGAAACAGCTTTCCCTACAACCTATTTTATATTATGGAAGTGCTCTATCAGATATCGGTATTTAGTCCAGTGCATTATGCATACTTATAAAGGCACGGGCCCCAGATTAGGATTATGAATCGACCAACCGTATTCCACCATTTGCTCATTTCAGCCAGGGTGTTTCTGGTTGTTTGACGACTTTTAAGTAGATACATCGCTTAGCCGACAGTATCTAATCTACTGGCAGCACTTTAACCCAACCTATCCTCGCGTTCTTCCCCGAGCATACATTAACCCTCAATTAGAGCCCTAAGAACCCCATTTACAGTTATCGCCGACTAAAAGGTACATCTACTTAAATGGCTTTTCATACCAGTTTAATAATGCATAAACGTCAATCAGCTAAACCTGCGTAACTATTTTATCACTATTAACATGATTACGCCCGCTGTCGGTAATGGATTTCCTGGAGTTTATATTAATATGTAAAATGTTGTCTTGTGTTAATATAATGGTTTCAATTAACACGTTCCATGGGAACTCATTTCGTGAATAACTGCAGTAGGACATTGGCCTATGGTGGAAGGTTACGAGGGTGGAGGTGGGGTGATCAGATAGAACTGGAATAAGAAATAATACATAATGAGTAGTATTCCTCTTTGATGTCCATCTGGCAGCGACGTTAAACTTCATATTCACGAACTCACTCACTCACGTTGTTGTCCTTATACATCACCTTCCGTATTATCTCCTCATACTCAATTTATCGAGTTCCCTTGCACAGGGCAAGGCATACTTGTATCAATCTGTCGTATCACGGTGCCCCCGTAGAGGGCTTTCCAAAGGGGTATGGTCTCGTAAGTAGTGGATACGAGAGTTTCACGAAAGAACGTCCAATTTGGAACCAACAATTTGACGAAAGTATGTTGTTCAAAACATGTCAAAGGCCTTCTTCAACAGTTGGCACAGCACATGTAGAGCGAAGTGTCGTAGCTATGTTGCTTGTATTGTTTTCGCAATTATTATTGGCTACTACATACTTGCGGTTAAGAACATGTTCCATTAGCGAGCAGTTGGAACCTGGAGTCGAAATGATCCAGTAGAAGTACCATTGTAGTGTCGCAGTGTAAGCCCTTAACAACCGCGAGAGTAGCTGTGATATTTTAGTCGAAACCTTTTACCGTCTGCGTTCACATCGGCCGGCTATCACTTTAGCACTCGCATGTTTCTGTATCTATTATTTATACATGCTGAGGCTGATACAGACACAGAAATATTTATCTCCGTGTAGTCGTCCACTAAAAGCTTCGGAGTTTTCCGTTTATCGGTAATTCAGGTATGAACGGAATACCGCTTTGAGCACGAGTGTCGACACTCTTAGGCCAACAGTATCGAATCACACTTTTGCATTAATGTTGTTTGGGAAAACGTTAATGGTAGACCAAATACTTTTGTATTAACCTTTTGTTGGATAAAATGCCGCGGCGGCTCACGTGGATGAACATTTTATCGCTCACTACTAATATGTCTTTAATGTTTGATGAAACGATAAGGGGCGTGCGTTACAATGTCGGTATATCGCAGTTCTGCCGGAAAACCTATTACATGTCTAATGTGTACTTTTACACCACTATGCCGGAGTGCTGGTGAAATCGGATTACGGAGGATTCAGATCTGGGCTGATGTTCATACCTCACCGGCCCTCGACATGGATACACGTCGTCATATTATTTGAATTAGCGTCCACGTGAAACGCGGTGATATTAATAGTGTTCATCTTTAGTAGCTTCATTTCGGGTTATCTTGTGATCTCTCAACAAATGTACAGCATACGAGATACGTGTCTTATCAGCCGATTAACAGCCTTTCAGCTAACCGACTAAATATTTCCCCTCTCGGCTGATCTGAACCCGGATTGGATAATGGGTCCTATTCCGCTGCTATCGTTCTCCGCTGTCGGAAGTGCATCTAACCCGTAACATGATTTCTTAATCTGATCTTCTTTTTATTTGGTGCACTTTCCCTGTTAGGCATGTTTACTACACTCGGTCCTTCCAAAAAGTGTTCACCGTCATGTACAGGAATGAAATCTGACAATATCTCCACTGTTTGGAGCTTCTAACATAGCGGTATCTGTTCAGCCAATCAGAAGCAAGAACCTAAGTGCTTTCTTTCAGGTCCGCGCGTTTCCCTTACAGCTTGGTTAATCCTCTCTCGCGGTCCGTAATGGAGTGACTCCATCTTACGTGCTACTACCTCAGACTGGACAAGCTACATAGAGATCATAGGCCCTAATTTCCTGTGTATAATGCAGTCTTTACTGTGTGCTAGATACATCAACGACATCTAATTGAAGTGGTGAAAGCCCATCCTTGGCAGAGCTTTCAGATGACTCGTCCTTAGGTTTGTGTATTTTGCAAATGTGATTATCGTGTTGGTCCATTAGATGTTACGACATCTGAGGCAGTGACATTGTAAGTCAGCAAGTAGGTTTCACTTCAGTAATTAAAGACACTATTTATCCCGCGCTGTCGAGATGTCTATTACGGTGAGCCTCCTACATACATACGCACATACGTACACGGAGACGAACCCATTCTCAGAAGACTCGGGTAATTGCGCTATCCAGTGTGCAATGTTAAACTGGATGCGTATGTCTGTAACGAAATGCATGTTTGCTATTCCGTATTGCCTTGCAAAATTGTTTCTTCATTGTCTGTGAAGCTGGTATGCTTGGCATCACTGGTATGTAGGTATTCTTACGTGGCGGTAATGTCATTGTCAATGTTGCGCATGTGCAATACGTCATGACATTACCGTCAGCGTAATTGGTGACGAAGACTCCTTGTACCGAGGCATTACTTTCGACAGTAAGTAATTATGCGGAGCAGGCAATACCTGATATAACGTTATCTGATTGGCTGTAGTCTTCCCAGTAGCACTCAACGTGTCATTTGAACGTGTCTGTGATCAACATATTTACTTCCGGTATTCTGGTCACGTGATTTTTGTCATTCCTGTCACTTATGGTACATGCCTTTTGTATTTCAGTGTGGACATTATATTTCTAGAAACAGAAGAATATCGAAATAAATGTCCCATGACAAGAAGGTATAGCACCAGATTAATTCAACGTTACTATTAATATGTAGTGTATACTAATTTAGTTTTCGTCCCAGATAATTGCGAAACACCGACCTGTCGGAAAATAGAACGTTTTCTCCGAAGTAGTCAATATTTTGGTTCGAAATTAACGTTTGACGGCCAATGTCAGCGGGAATATGGGTTCATAGTAAGGTGTAATTACTGTCGCCTTCCTATCTGGAAGTGCACGTCTTTGTCGCCAGCTCTTGTTAGACTATGAATAGCATTACCGTCATTATTTCGTTTTTTTCCCAGACACCCACTCTGTCTATTTCGCCATTTAAGAGCTTTCGCGATTTGACGCCATTGTTAGCACCGGAACAAATGTACATATTCCGCGCACATGGCTCAAGGATGTTATCAAAGTATATACACTGACCACTGCTCAAGACGATGGGTTACGCCCCTTCAATTTAGACCTCATATGGCAAAGAAATGGTATTCTGCGTGGCCATTTGAACCGTGATGACCCGCGCCTGGGGATTGTTCCGAGTGACAATTGCCCGATCTTTGGTCCTTTCCAGCCCCCTTCACTTGTCTAAACCGTCGGCCCTGACCCCCGGGGGGTCTGTGCGAGGCTGGATATGCCCATTAACGCAGCTAATTAGTCAAGTGCCCAATCTCAATTCGCTTTTTTTCTCCCTCCTTTTAGTCTATATTGATTGTATTCATTGTCGTTTAATGCCACTTACGACAGTTTCTGCGTTCGCATCTCCGGAGCAATGTGTGGACTGTATCCACTATTCGTAGCCGATTCCCAGGCTTGTGCTATTAATTGACTTGAAATTAGCAAGCCGACATTTCTGTCCCTGGATGTCATTTCGATGCGTCAACTCTCGACCACACGAGGATACACGAGACTTTGTTAATGGCGCCGGCGTAAAAACATTAGCCTTGTCGAGAACACCCTTTGTGCATTTATCGTTAGACTCTGGCTTTCCCCAGAAGTGCTGTGTTCTATAACCGTATTTGGCTAATGCAGTGATATGGATATTAACTCTCTCCGGGCTGCCTGCAGCGCAGCATCGATCCCCTTGTCCGCAATAAATATTTGTCTGCCATCATCTATGTTTGCTTAAGGGTTAATATAAACCATTTATCAAATTAACCTCTCTCGGTATTGACTGGCGATTGGGGTTAATCTCGAAGGTCCTGTTGAGCTGACGCGATAGATGACGAGATGGGGGACAGTGGCGCCCTCTGGCAGGGCGTACAAACTGGCACCAAGGCCGATAACTTTGATAACACTGTGGATGAATTCGTGCATAGTTCCTAGTTAGCAAAACGGTCTGATGTTTTAGCAATGCTTCTCGTGGACTGTATTGTATCGCGGACGACAATGCAGGCCAATCATTCGTTTATGCAATCAAATCCAATGTTTTGCTTGGGTGGACGGTTTGATCATGTGTGTTCCGTTCTATGTGTATGGACAATGCTGATTGCTTTTCACATTAAACATATCCAATTACACGGCAGTGTTTGAGTCCGCTGGAATCAGGATTGATTATGACTTGTCTGGGTTCTCCTCGTTATACTGATACTGTCCTCGGTAAAGGCCTGACGACTGAGCTACACTGTGTGTACATTCAAAGACATTCCATGCTATACAGTAACAGTGTATGCCCTTCTAAAATGTATGTTCATTTATTTCCAGGAAATCCAGATAACCATCAGCTCCCAATGAACGGAAGTCTCGTTTCCCAGGCAACCAACAATGGACCCGGAAGTGGGGGTCCCAACGGGCAGGGTGTGAAAGCATGTGGTGGATGCGGCGCGCGCATCGTGGACAGGTTCCTGTTACATGCATTGGACAGATATTGGCACACAGGGTGTTTAAAGTGTTCGTGCTGTCAAGCACAGTTGGGCGAGATCGAGACCTCATGTTTCACGAAAGCTGGAATGATACTATGTCGGAACGATTACATTCGGTAAGTCAATCTTACATGATTTATGCCTGTGTTGAGTGTGTTCGAATCCCGAAAGCCAAACTACTCTTCGTGAAGGTGATGATAACATACCTTGTTGCGGGTACCACTTTATAGCAACACATTCATGTTAATCAAACCTAAGTGCTATCAGAAGTTGAGAACATCCGTAAATGTACCGTGCAAATATGATTGGGATTGTCTTGTAGGACATTACCTCTTGGTTGTCTTGTAGGACACTCTCTTGGTTGTCTTGTTACTTTTGTAGGACATGACCTCTGCGTTGTCTTGTAAGACAACCTCTGAGTTGTAGTTTAGGACACGGGGTATAGGTTGTCTTGTATTACATTACCGCTTGTCTTGTAGGACAATCTCTGGAATGTCTTGCAGGGCGTGACCCCTGGGTTGTCGCGTAGGACATGTCCATATGCCGAGTTCCCACTATAAATGATAATACTAAAACTAGCTTTGGGCCATATTCAATAGTTGTTAAAACAGGCAAATTGGATTGCTGTCTCAAATTGATACTAGTCTGAATGGTCAATTCATTCCATGTGTATTTTACCTGTTAATATCCTACGAGTGTTGAAGAAGTCGTATTCTATACAGCTGGAGACGGACATTAGCGCCACTCCAGTCGCAGCTCCCTCTGGCGGCGTCTTCGTGTAAATACTCTCCTCTAATGGAAACCACAAACTGAGGACCTGTATTCCCCCACATACCCCATGTACCGTTTAAAACTGGCTTTCATGTGCGCTCTCCATCCAGTGCCGTCTCCTCATAATAGCGTGTATGAAAAAAGCACCTCGGGCATGAAATTAAGTAAATAAGGAGGCTGGTCTCGTCAAGACGAACTGCTTGTAACCCAAATAGGTTTCAAAGCCCGTCCGTTCATTCACTGTAGCAAAAGAAGAGATAACTCATTAAGGTTAAATTTCATCTCCACCTTCAATACACTCGGCAAGGGGCCTTCACAGAAATATAATCTTTTCAACGAAGCACTAAGTTCGCCTGGTTCAAACACTATCTCAATGCTTGCAAATGAGTCGAGGTTCTTTAGGAAACTGAAATTATTTTCTATTCACAGGACTAAGTCTCCGTCGTAATTATGTTCCTTGTCTATTGTGGGGCTGGCATGAACTGAGGTAAATTGGATGCCCCTGACTCAAACTTCCGGTAGTGCCGCAGTAAATGTAACTAGTACCACATAGTGATCCAGCAGCAAGTCCGACTCCGTGATATTCTTCCGTCGTTCGTTAACACTTCCTCATATTTAGGTTTCCCCACAAGTAGGCTACGGGTCGCATATACGGGTCACATGTGCAAGTCGCAGGGAAATACTTGTTCTGGACAGATAAGATGAAGAACAATGGAGGCTGTCATTCAAAATGTGTTAGATCGGAGGATAGTATGTAATGTGATATTTTTCCACACATAAAAATTAAAATGAAGTCAACTTTAGATGAGCATATGTAACAGACATACAGTATCCACACATTCACACACACACACACACACACACACACACACACACACACACACACACACACATAAACACACACAAGCACACACACACACACACATAAGAAGAAGAGGAGATATTTTATAATTACTTTACATTGATTTCATGTCGTACACACATATTCTCTATTCGTCCACATTTCAGTTGCATTTCCCAGTATAATGAACATCAACTGCACTGAGTTCTACGCAGTATTGCCAACATTGAAGCCAACATGGTCGTCTGTGACGAAATATTCCCATACAAAGACCCGTGCGATGCTGTGCCTTCGAAACCACGCAATCGTTCACATAGTGTGCCGGACTAGCGGTCATAAAGATCCATTTTAACTATCGAGGCAATGAAATGAAACAATTCGTAATTGAAACCTGAGTCATGAGCGGAGGGACATGATTAATTTTGTGGAACAATGTTTACACAGCAAATATTATTGAAAAACCCTACACGTCGTGTTTAACTTAATTTGATGTCGCTGTGTTTTTAACTATCCGCGTTAATAACTTGATGGAAATCAAAAAATCTATCTCACGTTCGGTGAAAATTTAAATGAGATTGGATAGATATAAAATGTTCTGTAATTCCATCGTAAATATACTAGCGTTAGCGGAAGCCTCGCAGTCGTCTTTCAAATCATTATGCGGTGTACATCTGATAAAATCATTTAGAGGAAACAACTGTTATTTTACTTCGACTGGTGAACTAATTGTATATATTACATCTGCCCCTCGAAATGGTAAATATGTAACTAGCTATTTGAAGCGAACTTTCCACACATCATCGGAATAGTTAGTGCTGCAGAAAGATAGCGTAACCTTCAAGATGCCTTCTGTCAAAGTTGCTATGATTCACAAATTGACTCGCTCTAACCTATTAACCTTTCCCGGTTGTTTGTATTACCCCAGATAGCAAGAACTCATTCCAAAGTGAATGTTTACAATGCGAGTTTCCACATTGGCTAATTACCTACTTGTTAGAAGACTTAATGAGCGCAGATTGTATCTCATGTCAGAGAGGCATCGCCGGACATAATTATCTCAGTCTGAAGGAACACGATGCGCGCGCATCTATGGAACCCAAAAAAACACCACCAGATCTGGCGCGGATAAGTATAAACAGACAAAAGTCAACTACCCTACGCACACCTATTAACGAGTATTTTATAAAAAGACATCTGTTTTGAGGCGGGTAATGATATCGGCAGTGCGTATTACCTCCGACACGTAGCTTCTGTTTACTTTAAACCGCTCGTACCTCCTATAACACAGGCGAGAAACTTGGCTAGACGTGTTTTGGTGATATGGCAACATTATGAATATTTTATTCATTCATCATAAGTATTAAGTCCAATAAACGCTTGCCTCACACTGCACTATTGTCCGAGACTTGTGTAGAAGAAGTCATTTAGCACATCCGTGACGTTTTATCATCTATGTTAGAGGCAGGATATTATGAGTCACATTTGACGAAATTTCCCCAATGTCTGGGCATAGAATGAGTCGTTATCAAAGGAAAAGCTTTAACAGAAATCTCTTTGTTGATCTTAATAAATATGTAACATTTTCATTTGATTCGCGGCTAGATTATGCCAGTTATGGGACGCTGTCGAGGTGATTGAGGGTACAGATAAGAAGTATGAATTTTCATATTTTACTGCTACAATGTATGCCTACATTGTTGAGTAATCACCCATGTCCAATATAGGTGCCTGCGCCTGTGTGTTTATACCCGGGACCGCCGTAATATACCCGCCGACAAGGTGGCAGTATGAGACTAATAAAAATATATTAACATTGTAACATTACATGGTGCATTACATGTATTAAGTTTCGACACTGGGTGTTAACAGTGTTCCGGACCTGGCATTATAGTATGGTAACATTCTAGATGTAGTCTTTTCATTCATTGACACATACGGACACACATAACATGCGCATATACTAGACATTTCTCTCTCTCTCTCTCTCTCTCTCTTCCGGGCTTTCCCTCTCTCTCTCTCTCTCTCTCGTCGCAAATGGGTGAAAAGATTCCCGCAGCGACGTTAAACTCTATATTCACTCTATATTCACTCTCTCTCTCTTTCTTTCTCTCTATCTCTCTCTCTCTCTCTCTCAAGAGAGCGAGAAGGGAAAGCTATGACGATAATATAAATATAACAGTATAGCATTCGATCGCCTATGGCACATGGACGTATGCTTTAGTATTCTATTTATATATACATGTATGTTGATAATCACGCCGGGAAAAGATTTGAAATGGCAGTGATGCCGAGTATATCGAGCTAACTTAGCAAGTAGGCGGTAATATCATGGCCTGTAGCCAGTCCAAATAGGATGGCATTCACAGTTGATTATGCTATTGTTCTGGACGGAATATTTCTCGGGGGATAAGACACGGTGATACACTTAAGATGAGAACACTAGTGGTCTATTACCATCGTGTAATTGACAGCTTCTAAAATTACACTACATTGAAACGAGAAAATAAGCTGTGCGTTTACAATGACTCGAATTGGAAACCCGACCACTCTGCAAATTACATTCAACGCACTGTCAATAAATTGAAAGCTTACGTTTAAATTGAAACGGTGTCAACCGGGCTGCAATGTCAATTACTATGTGTGCCTTCTTTAATGTCGGCGAGCAGGTGAACTGCGAAGTAAAGCCGGCGGCTAATTGCTCAGGAATGGAGAGAGAGAAAAAAGTCCCTTATACATTAGCTAGTCCCTGTCTCGATTCAACTATGTAGCGAAGCAGAGCAGCGCAAATGCGGTCGGGAACCATCTCAAAGTCTTTTACTGATGAAATCTCGTTACGTGGCAACATTTGGTGCTGATCGTCCGAGATATTGTACAGGAACTTTATTGAGGGGTTCTTCGTGACAGCGAATCTGACCAAGCAGCGCAAGCACACAGTTTGGTCTGTATCTTAGGTTATAGGGGCTAAGTACAATATTTCCTCTAATGTTCAGGGATTCCAGACTGAAAACAATTAATGTATGCATGACTCTATATGACGACATTGTTACAGAGATGCTGTTGTTTTTGTTGGGGTAAATTTTCCAAATTATTAGAATATTAAAGGTCTTATAATTATATCTTATTATCTTAGATAATATACATGTATTCATGTATGTTCCTATTACGAGACAACGTACATCGTTTCATCTGATTAGTTTCTAAGAATGGGCTTTTGTCAGTCTCGTATGTCTTCTAAAGCAGTACAATGCCATGTAGAATACTATGTCAAGCTGATGTTTTATTAATTAGCACAGATATCACGTTGTAATTGTTAGGGTTAGTGCACATTTGCCATGCGAACATCTCCACAGAGAGAGAATGATGAATTCAATACATTTTCAATTAATGATAAAACCAGGAGGGCTGTTACAATATCCGTTATCATGACAAAACACCGTTTAATCTCATGCGCAATGCCAATGGCAAATTCCGTGAATTTTTAACTTCTAGATATTCCAGAAGGTCCTCACGCTGATGTTTACTATGGTCCCAGGTTTCATCACGGTACTCGGTATACGGAATAAACCAAACTGTTACATACATTGTCAACTACAAGATGCCGTGATTGATTCTCTATGTTGATATTCATGAGGCGGACAAATCAAGGGTATGTCCAGAGAAACTGCCTTCACAGGTTTACACTCGAAATGCAGTCTTTGTCCTCTAGATGGCTTTCGTTTCTACTCGGGAGTGCGCCCACAATATTCCCACACTGAAGCGTTGCGAGGCAATTTGCCACTGTTGGTCAGATAACAATGTAATATTGTCGTCCGGAATGGCTGGTCCTCCAGCAGTTGGTACAACTTAATCCATCAATAGAGACCCGTGCTTTGGTCAATGTTTCTACGATACACATTTTTACGATGAAAGTTATGACTGTTTACAAAGGCGGTTCCCACCTTTTGTGAACAAATACCCCAATCAATAATGCAAACTTCATTTAGAAAACACGAAGAGCTCGTTAGGTTACAATGATCGAACAATGCAACATAATTACGGCCATGTTCAGAATGCGAGCTTCATCTATAGCTGATGCTGAATTAAGACGCCATTCCGGTCTTCAGTATGAAGAAACGAGAGTTCAATCTGCTAACGAACTTCACGATAGAGACGTTGTAACAAAGTTACCATTACACGAGCATGTTCCGCGTCTGGGTTGTGTCTGTAATGATGGAATGAAGAGCATCGCAACATGCTTCCTTGTCTGGTCTCTCTGGAACTAACTGTGCGAGTCTGTTTCTCGCCAGACTTGGGCAGACGAGGCAGACGACAGTTGAGTCAATATAACGTTGCTGAGTTAACATTGTCCAGAAGCGGACTGTCGTTGGAGACTGGCCGCCATATGCCGTAGCCTTGAGACACACAGAGAGGGAACCACCGAGTTCTGTCTTCTTCATTGATCTGGTCGGAGGATCATCAACGGCCGTAACTCGCCATGTTTTATGCCACGTGTACTAACTCGGGACATTCTGAGGAGCAATCCTGGGGTGAAGGGTCAGCTTTGGGTAACACGCAATTAGCAATGTAGGATGAATTATAAGATTGTCAATTGTAGTGTGCCGTGTGCATAGAACTACCATGTGCACGGAAGTAATGGTTATGTTCATATATGTTTGTTCATATATGCCTCTAAGACATGACCTCACTGACTGTGTTGACAATTGGTGACAGTGCCTCCTTCGTACGCCACAGAGAGTAGTCTGGAGGGCGGTAAAACACCATTACTTGATAATAACTTCTCTTTGCTAGTCATGGAGACGAGACCAAATAATCTATCGCGAGTATCTGTGTTGCAATGAATGCATTAACCAAGGCTTCTGTATACGAGTATGCGCATCAACGTTCTAGTAATTATGTGTCACACATTCTCACCTATTCAAAATATCCACCATGAACAGATAAGAAAGTTGAGATTTCTAGAAACCAATGTGATGCATTTCAGCAGCTCATTTCATATTACGATACAAATCAATATCTCGGATAATTTATATTTAAACTATTTATTTACTATCACTCTCTGAAACAAAGTTGGCGAACCAAATTTCATCCTAGGACCTAATTTATATATATTTCCCAATTTTCTCTGCATGTGATGCTTTTCTACTATACTGAGAAGATGCGTAATGGGCCCGTGTATGGGATTCGAACTGGAACGTATTGGTTCGTCGAGCACCTGCTCCATCTCGCCCTACTTCAATATATAGATCGTCATTTGGAAAATTGAATTCTGGAACATTATAAAGCTGTGAATTAATTGGTAAAATATGGAAATATTTTCTATTTATTTAATCTATATATTTATAAACCTCGATCTACGCGATTAAAAGCATTTCCGAAACAATCACGTCCAGTAATTTAATGGCAACAAGCTATAATAAGTTCGTGTTTCATATGAATACCATTTAATATTATTTCAGTAACGTCGGATATTACATCATTTGCGTGGCACAGATGTGCAATTTTCTCCCGGAAATGAATATAACGCATAATTGCTTTGAAAGTACCAGTTGATAATGCCGCTCCGCCAAATTGAAACTAAAATAGTACGTATGTTACCAGATGTCAAAGCTGTGTCGGAGATATGTGAACAATGAAACCTCCATCCAATGCGATGCCAGACTGGAGAGCTTTATTGATGGCCAAGATCGAAGCTCTTCAGCCCGAGAACCAGAGAGGGGAGAGAAATGCTTTTCTCTGATTTACAGGAAATGGGATACCCGTGTTAAATCATTTCTCCTTCCCAGTTGATGGAAAACAAATCTTTGGTCCGCCATCTTAATTCGACGGAATACATGACTTGCGTTCGATGTCGCACTGCGTGGAATTGACGGGTTCTGCGTGACCGAAGCGCAGTGTTAGTTTAGGCTGTATGTTGTATTACTGTTCCTTGCAGACTATACTCAGTTTGTGTCGTTTGTGGATTCCGTTACATGACGCGAAAAGTGGATACACTTAATACTAACCAAATTTATAGATACAGTAAATGGGTCTGGTTGTAACTATCCAGAACTCGCTTGTTGTTGACGTCAGAATAAACGAGAGTAGATTTTTTTATACGAGTTTTTATGGAGAGAAAAACAATCCTACCCAATACTGCTTTTTCTGCAACAAAGATAAAGAAGTCTACAAACTTAATGAACTTTCATCAAAGACAAATTTGACAAGATTTCTAAATTAGATTTAGTCATTTTTTCATAGTATAAGTAATTCAACCAGTGGTGTGTTATAACTTCAAGATGTCTGATAACTGTAACTATAAGATCTGAGTGGATGCAAAGCGCTTTCTTAGCTCACTCAATGTTATCGAGAATGTTATTTTTTTCCTAATGATATTTGGATGACCTCTGAAAATATTTTAAGTTTTCTTTTCAAAGTTCCTCTTATGGTGTAGGATTCGGGAGTTTAATGCAGTACCTTGTGAAATACAGTAATGAGTAAGTCGCGTCTTTATTCCTAAACTTCCACAATATACTTAGCAACGACGTGTAATACTCCCGCGAAGCTGTCGGTATCAAGTAGGTGGCTTTTAATTGAATGTTCTTGTTGTTCGACTTAGCACCGCACTTTGTACTCGAAGCGTTGTCGTGTGGAGTTTCATTTTAAATTATCTGCTTTCATGATGAATATATATAGATTAATTTGGATCATTAGAGAAGGCAACAGCTGCCTGATCTGAGTCTTCCGACCCAGAGTTGGGTTTGCTATTAAGGCAGATCCGTCAGAAGTGCGCGAGCAGAGCGTGTAAGCACTCTTGTAGGTAAGAAGGCAATCTTCCGCCTAACAAGCGACAAGTAACATGTGTTGGCCGCAGTTCCCTCGCCCCGCGACTGGGAAGAAAGCAAGAATCCCTTGATATTTGTAGAGACGATCACCTGTAGTCTAGGAAGTAATTTGGAAAGATACAAACTCCCTCACGGAGTAATTAGCCAGCTCGCTGTAGCCAGACCCTTCTTCTTTCTCAGCACGCTCCGCACATGAAACATGTCGTCTGCTAGCGGGAAAACACGTCTGCTTTCTTTGACGATTCCGTTTTTAATGGGAGGGAATGGGGGGTAAAAGGGGGGGGGGGTGTGATAAATCGAGATCCTCCGAACGGATTCGATCGGTGAGCATCAATTCGTAAAGCTGTGGCCCTTCAATTGAAAAGGCGGAGATTCCTGTGGTCGGACAGATGGAGATATGGCGAAGCAGACGACTCCAGCCCTTGACAAAGTGGCTTTGTGATTGTAGTCTGCTTCCTCTCTCGCCAGCTGGCCGATAGGGGCACAGTCAACAAGCAAGGGGGACACCTCCGCTGGCCCGTCACAGGCGAGTGCCAGACTCTGTAGCTACTACTCTCAGGCCTTGTATTGAAAGATTGCAACTTGTCAACTCGTCTGATTGTTGCACATCAACAAGAACATGCTAGCTCGACATAGCTGATATTCCTTCCGTTGTTGTGTTATGTGTGCGTAGTTAACCGCTTACGTGTTTTCATTGCTATGTCGATCTGGATTCATAGTCCGAAATGACATAATATGAAAGCTGTAATAACTCCAACGCATTGGAATGTTTAATAGAAGCTTCTTGGTAGTTCTTTATGAATCCTGGAGTGTGTGTGTCTACTTACACAAAGTAAATATGCTTTACGATTGCGATCTTGATAATTACATATAAGGAAGGGTACCCGTTTAAATATAGAGTTGTATCTAATAAATTCTGAGGTTTCAGTTATTGTAAATTTCTCATCGGCGTCACATCGGCGTCTTTGAAACATATGCAGAATCAACTGTTGGCATCAGTCATTGAACGAACACCAGCAGCGGAGTTACCCGAGCGTGTCCGATGGTTACCGATTAACTGGGTGGGTCTGCACCCCAAAATCTGATACATGCCCCGGCAGCTGGTGGCTGTTCTACTTGACTGGTTTTAATGCCCAACATTTAGCGCTATGTTGAATTTACTGCTCATCATTTCGTGAAGCGTGCCTAAATGGCGAGCCAATGAATGTGCCGAAAAGCCCGTGCAAATTATAATAACACTAAAAGTGTGCGTATAACTTTTTGGGCTGTCATTAAAAGGTCATCATAAATTTGAATTTATGGCTTGTATATGAATAACTAGAAATGCAGACCAGGTTTTGTGGCTTTATCATGTTTATGGGACTTGTTCTTTGTTTTCGTGGCTCCACTTTGTCCCCGACTCAGGGTTGGAAAGGGCCCGATGGAAATGCCATATGTTAAGCACTAAGCCACGGTTAAGAAATCTGTAAATGAAGTTAAATAAGGAAACGCTGATTTGATTAATATTACTTCTGATGTATGTACACATTGCGTTTCTTAT
>JAUTBV010089357.1:0-18965 GCA_032361325.1 Lepetodrilus fucensis | reverse complement strand
CTTCAGACTCACAGTAGACAGTGTAGAAGTACTAGTAATGATATATTAGTACTTCAGACTCACAGTAGACAGTGTAGAAGTACTAGTAATGATATATTAGTACTTCAGACTCACAGTAGACAGTGTAGTTCCTCTGACTTTGACTGCAACACTGATTTATTCATTTGACTTATTCAATTTAATATCTTCTCCAATGGATTAAATCACTGATCCATAGGAGATTCATCTTCCATAGTTGGCTGCCTTTAGCGGGATGAATGCTAATTTAGTATTGTGGCTTAAGCTAGGCATCCTTCTATATGACAAGCTCTTTCTCTGTGACCTATATTTAACTAGTCTGGTTATAAATATTTGGGTCGGACAGGCACAATGTAATCTACCATATTTAACTAATATTTGTTTGCTTTCATATTTCTTTCTGGGAATAATTATTAGCATATTCTGATGCTATGAGGTGTTATTTTGACACCGTTAATGTGAGATAGACCTGTATGAGTTAACCCTTTCAGAGTTTCTTTCAACAACAGAGCACAGGATCTATGCAACGAGGAAGTGATACTTTGGTTTAATATTGAATAATAGTAAACCTGTAACATTGAATGATAGTGGGCATGCATGATTTAACATTGAATGATGTTGAGTATGGTTTAACATTGAATCATAATCAATATTATATATATAGTTTAATATTGAATAATATTGAACATGACTTAACATTGATTTATATTGAACATGTTTAGCATGAAATAATTACAAACCTGGCTTAACACTGATGGTCTGAATCAATAACTTAAAGCCCTATCTGCCTACATCTGTCTTCCTGTCTACAAAGTACTACCCAGCAATCAGCAGCCATTCATTGGCCAATCAGTCCTCATTGGCAGCACACCATTGGCCGGTGTAAATATACTGCTCAGATACTGTTAGCCTAAAGACTAAGTGTCTGCTGATTTGTTGATCTAACTATAGGATGCGCTAATTAGAGTCTACCATTGCTGCACCGTCCAGACTCCAAATGAATGTTGTCAATGTGTTTATCTCTTTTCTATTGACTTTTCTCAACATACCCAGGAACCGATATTGATTTCTTCGGTCAAAGTCGGTCAGCACTAATTATATGCATGCTATGTTATTCCTGAAGGTTTCATTTCCATTCTGATTTTGTCCTATGTGTTGGGGGTTTTGATTGATATTACAAAGAACATGAGAATGGTCCAGTGTTACGAAGACGTAATTGTCAGGTTCCCGATGTTGCTCCATACTGATGCTTCTTGATGCGGTCATCAAGCTTCTGTGCTTTGTGATCATCATCTCCAGAGCTTTGTGTCCTGCAAATAGCCATGTCCAATGCCAAATTGCTCGTGTCAGGGGAAGCGCTCGGGACTTTCAGACATTACCCGGAAATCCTACGAGGATTTGTAAAACCAGCAAACTGAGTTATGATTGTATATTGTGATCTGTGCTGGACGCCGGGCTCAGGGGTATTCAATAGTTGTATATCGAAGCAGAAAATGTCTTCTTCTGTCACAGCATGGCTGCTTAAGATCTGAATGACGTCAGTCTGTTTCATGAAGACGACCAAAGGATTTCTGGCATTAGACCCACAGTTCAATGAGGATCCATTAGTGATTGGTCAATTAGCGTTCAAGCACTCATTTTCTATCTTGCTATAGTAGAGTGAACTAATAGACATGTGGTACGTGTCGAGGGACATAAGTCTGTCGGAGGAGATGGGTAAACATACAGACTGTGGAACATATCAAACATATATTATGGGTCGAGTCCTTTTGGTCAATTCATAGTCGATCTTCTTCACGTTCAGGATTGAATTTCAAAACTTGCTCCCCTAGGGTTTTCAGTGTATATTGTACAGCAGTATTTAGCCAGGATTGATTTCCTGGTAATGCTATAAAGGGTTGTATCTATCAATCACCAATAAGGAGGAGTTGTCACTGGTTCCTGTGAATGAAAGCCCTGTGATATAGGTCAAACTGGCAAGCAGCGTCTACCTGGTTACCTTAGCGACCTCCGGACACACCACCGCCATGAATGAACCCGGAGTGTTGATCAATGATTCAAAGCCGAGATTGCCAGTCGCTGCTCTGTGATATTAACAGCGGTATTGAAATATCGCTGGCTGCCGATATATATGACCATTGTCCTCGGTTCGCGATAGCTTAGTTATTATCTATCTCCAATCTGTGTTGATAACTGTAATATGCACTAATGCAGTGTCGGGTTCTATGGTTTATACACTACAATCAGGGCTTGTAGTTACTGTACTAAATATATTGATACACTGCAATCTGATATCGTCCATGCATTATTTTCTGATACCCCAGCTGTTTGTCGGCAATCTTATTACATCAGGGATGTTAGAAATGTGATCTGTATACCCTGCAATAACCTTCTTGTTTACTTTCGTCATTGCTATCAGTGTTGTCAGATCAAGCAGTGTCAGGTCTTTTCCATTGGAAGTAGAACATTGTGAATGGTTTAAAGTGCAACATTCAGAGCTTCTGTATGTGATAGTGTCTGTATCTCATTCACATCGTGTGTGGGTGATATTAATGAAAGCTACTTTTGGCTTCAATTGTTTTAATAATCAAAATTTAATATTATTACCGTATGTTTAATTGATTAATGGTTAAAATTGGTATCTACAGTGATTTGATTCTATTCATGACATACATGCCAATAAAAATGTAATGAAAATGTCCATGATGTGTATTTTCATTATTATGTTTATAAATCCATTAATTGATTTTTCAATGAAGACCATGTCCTTCATATTTATATCCATGGCAGGGACATGTGAATTTTCCACATATTTAGATACTGCTCACATTCTACTCAATACCTGTGAACATAGCATGACTCTGTCCTCATTCGCTCAATGTTTTAAGAAACCTTAAAGTTTAATTTCTTTTATGGTTTATATATGAAATAACTTCCACTTGATATCTCCTCTGTGAATGCCTGTGGGATGAATTACTAAGATGCAGTGACATTATGATGATAGGTGGCACGAGCACTTCTTAAAGTCTGAATGTCTGAGAGGTGCTAAATGTCTGAATGACGAATAGGAGGATGTGAAAGTCTGAATGATTATTACGAGGTGCTGAAGACTTGACTAGATTCTAATCCACGTCCATCACTTGTCATTATCCTGGCCGTCAGCTGAGAGGAGTCGGGCTTCAAAGGAGTTGATAGTCGTATGACAAGATCTATGACAGGACATTAGCATTCATGTCATATCTGCTGTAGGAGCCCTGTGATAACCTGAGCCTTGTGTGGGATCTGCCCCGAGCAGAAGACATGGACAATACTCGTGATTTGAAGTCTTGATATCAAACTGAAGTCGATGATCATGAGACATTTGGTCCATCAAAGGATGTTCAATGAAGATTGACCCTGAATGAACCTAATGGGGGATGAAGTACATGTGTAAACACATGTTTTAGGTACAAGTTTAGCAGGTTATCTACTGTCGTGCACTCTTCTTCTTGTCGATGTACACCCTGGTAGCAGAGCAGCATTCTTCTTGAGATCCGTGGACGAGATAATGGACAAGATACCATTAAGAACAGAAAACTGGGTGCTATTACCTCTTCTAAAGAATGTTGACATTTTCATACTCACACACCTTGTCAGATAAATTTCCTCGTTAGTTGGACAGATTGATTATTCAAAACACATAGTTTGAAGTGCAACATTTACCATTTGTGCTCTGATAGATCTGCAGGATATCAGAAATGTTAAAGATCAAAAGATAATTCACTGTTTTATTTTCTCAGTATGATCATTTTGCAGAATATCAATCAAACGCTTGTTTTATTTGTTGGCATATCGTTTTAGCAAACATGACAACAATGTAAACATTACTGATCTGTCAATCATCACTGTTTATTATCTCACAACTTTCAGTTGTAGCTACTGTTGGAAATTGATATGTACATATTCTGAAGTCAGTTTCTATGTTAGCATTCCACCCACTCCCCTTGCTGGAAATTGATGTCTTTTCTAAAAGTATTTTCTATTTTTACATTCCACCCACAATTATTGATTACTTCTTGTAATAACCTACCTAATAGGTGTTAATGTGCCTGCATGTGTTTTACAATACATACTGTTTTACAATACATACTTAGAAGCCACAGGGTAACTACGTATTATTTACGTGTTATTTACGTCTATTGGCAACATGTATTACAATGCAAATTGCGTGTATCCTGTTGAAATGAACACAACTGTTTATTACTCTCGGTAAGCTATTGTATTACTGCATCGCGAGACATTGCGTAAAGCTAAAGGGAGACAAGTAGACTAGACACTCGAGGATAAATAGCTGCCTTGTCACATGACCTGCATATTGTCTGGACAGGTATAACAATCATAACAGTACCGTATGTGTGGGGTAAGGTAACCTGTCATGAGTGCATTCAGAATGATTTAACCCTCTCCATGCTGGAGGCAACCATACATGCCATTAATAGCAGTGCTTCTCTCTAATTCAGCATGGTGAGGGTTAAGATGGGGGCAGTCAACATTGGTTTTAGGTCTGGGAGAGGGGTATGTGTTTGTTGGCAGGGAGGGAAAATTAAGGGAAAGAGTGGTGAAGGCGGGTGGGGTTGGGGGTGGGGTGCATTGGTAACGTATACCTGACATTCTGCGTAGTTACTTAATAAACTCGCCTAGTAATCAATCAATGAAGTTTACAAGGTCATTCTGTATACATGTCCTCTGTCATTTTCTTTGAATGCAATCAAACTACTTCTGCGCTAAAATAAGTTCATGTGTATAATAACAATATTAATATTATATTAAAAAGTTAATTTAAGAATACATTAATATACCCTTGTGCATCATTACGGAAGGCTGTTAGCATATTGGATTTCCTATGAATGTATTTGGTCTCATTATTTATCCATTTATCAACCTTCCATAAATAGTAGATATTTGATTACTTATCAAAATATTTACCCACTTTCCTACTCAATAATTAATGCTTGGAATTTATCTGGAACAACAAAAATATTTTGGAATAAACTGATTACATGAAATGCCTATTCTTCTGTTAATAATGTTTTCCTTATTTAAAATGATTAATTGCATATTTATTTTCACATCATCTGCTTTCAACAGTACATGTGCAAGTTGTGATATTCTTTGAAGTGACATCCCTCTTCAACATGAAGCGATCAATTTGTCATTTGCAATTGTGCATCTGTCGGCATGAGATGATTTAAACAAATATGGAGGTTACTGTTTGACATTATTGTGTAGAAATACTGGTTTCATTGTCATGTGAGAGCTAATTCTTTCAGCAATGTGTGCACGCTGCCTATCACCTGCTGATAGATTCTATCCTGGACAGCTCTTGGTGACACCCGGTTTACAAAACTTGTGAACATCATGATGAAATTACGGATGTGACCCCTGTCTGTCTGTCTGCTGCTTCCTGTCTGTCTGTCTGGTTATTTACTGGAGTATTAGACTTAATACATATAGATTAACAAGTTGTGATATTAGTGAAAGGATCTAGAAAGCGACTCTTATCCACAAAGTACAATAAAAAAATAAAAAATAAAAAATGTTCCATTTAACAGAATTATGGCTGGCTGTCTGTCTGATTCTACTGTAGAGCTACACTCAATACCTATAGGTTCCCTTCCACAGAACATTGGCAGTGCTAGAGAGTAAGACCTTGCTGCATGTACAGGAGCTGGTTGCCTCAGAGCACTACTGCCGTTCTATGGACACTGGTGCCTATAGTGGCATGCACACAAGCCTCTGCTGTAGAGCTTTCTGGCACACAGCGTTCTGTTAGCATATATATGGTGAGATGTATTTCTCTGTAATTGGGTTGACCACAGATTGTACATGTTAGATGCTATCACAATCTGTTCTCTGGTAGCGCCGGCGGTTTCAGCTCTTGTTGAAGAGCCGTGTGTAATTTATGTTTCTGGATGCAGAAACTAGGAACAGGTGCATTTCGGATATGTGTTTCTGTTTTCCACAATTTCTGGGGTTTGGAAAGATTTGTGAAGGATTGAATTAATTAATTAGCCGTGTAGATTTTCAACCATTATTGAATAATTATTCTATTATGTTATTATATTATGTTACATTACAAGCAGAACTGTTTCAAACTTTATGTAATTAGAATATCAGAACTTTTATAAGGACAGGTTTTTCTTTCCAAGCATGCATATGGTATATTTTCTTGTTATATTTTCTTAACAGTATTGTATATTTTATGATTAATTATACATGATTTACCTTGCCTCATTGACTTCAACCCAGAACTCAAACTTATTTTTTCATCAACTCTACTTTTCTAAGCAAATTTTAAAATCTACATTGGAAGCCATCTTAATTAGTCACATGGCTTGGCTGGCTCTCAGTCAACCTTCAAACCACTTTATGTTGAAAAAAAATTCCCAATTTTCCCTTCTCCTGTTTCGTCAGTATTAATGAAGTTTATCTCGAACTCAGCTTGACGTTTGTGAATTGCTCCAATTTATCTAATTATCATGGTTGAGTTGGTACAGCAGATAAGGAATCATTTCTTCATTTTTCAAGTAGAAAGTCATACGTAGTTCTGTATCATGTTTCCAATCCCAATCTGCTGTACACAACCTAGAGGTTGTCTGATGGGTTGTCTGATGGGTTGTCTGATGGGTTGGTTGTCTGATTGGTTGTCTCAATTCAGAGTGGGAGGCATTTTTCTGTGTCAAAATTTATCATTTTAAGGTTTATCTGAGGATATATTATGTTACAATATTTTTTTTGGTGCTGGCCATGTTTGTTTAGCTGGTTAGCTGGTTAGTTTTATTTTTTTTGGTATGTATTCAGATGGGTGCAGTTTCTTCAGCTTGATAACACCACGGCTGTTTCTAGCTGTACAATTTCAGTTTAATCAATTCTGTAATATTTCATGCCTGTATATGTGCAGATTATTTATATTTTTAAAGTTAGTTTTTATTACTGCATTCAGTGTTAGATTGCTTTTTGCCTAGAATGACAGTGCTATTTTAAATTTATTGTTATTTTTTTATTATTGAAATAGTTCAAATGGATATTTGCTTTATCCTATCAGATACATGATGTCAGTGGGCAGCTATGTATAGGACTCATCTTAATGTGTAGTTCTTGATACTTCATTGTAATGAATAGATCTCCCTGAAGTTGTTACATATGGCTGAAATCTTCAACAGCGGTATTAAGCAACAACTCAATCAATCAATTAATCTAACTGGAATCTTAGTTCAGTATTGCTTTTTCTCTGTGCCATTGTTTAACACTATTATCTGACTCTATGCCATAATATACCATTTTTCTCATGGAACTTCACCCATATTGCATAATTCTAGGAACGTGGCTCACCAACCAGACTTTCCTCGAAACATATGCGAACATGTTTACTCTGAAAATGACACCACACATATGATTGGTGACTTCATGAACTTGCAACAATTCCAGGATTATTCCTGGCTTATTCCTGGCTGCATGTTCCTGTCAGAGGCTAATTCTCACACAGGTGTTGGAAGTGAGACTATGTTATATATTTCACAGGTTTACCTAGCCCAGTCTTACGGCTGTGTTTTGACGTAGATCACCGAGTATTAGGCGGTGTTTGAACGCCAACATAGCCAAATGCAAAACATATCTTAGGAAGAGGAAGAAGATCTATCATTGTTGTAAGATAATTCCTGGATGTGTTATGGCTGCTAGGAATAGGCCAGATCATCCAGCATTTCTCTGATTAGCCTGATATTGACTTAGAGGAGTGCGATGTTGACATAGATTAGCGATGCTGTTGGCCATAGTGGAGCCATGTGGCTTCAATCCTGTGTTTGTATGCTGGCTCTAATCACCATGATGTGGTATTGGGCAATTCTTCCAGCAAGCATTTCCAGCCGATCAATACCACTTGTAGTTGATTGAATTTCATAATTGAACAGTTGTGATGGTTCTGAAATAGCCATGCTTCTCGCCAGTGAAAGGAATCCGAAAGTATTCTCTTGAAAGTATTCTCTCGGATGGTGAATGGCTGAGTCTGATTACCGAGATGTTAACTATGGCACTGTCATATCAAATCATTGTATTGTATCAATGTGGTCTGCTGTTCTTGTAGTTCTTCTCCAGCCAAACATCAGAACACTCTCAAAGTGGTAAATATACAATAACATTCTGAATGATTACTGTACACACTGAGAAGATGTTTGGGATGAAATTAATGTTTGGCCTTGGGGGGGGGGGGGGGGGGGGGATTTTTCTAAAAAAATCAGAAAACTCTAAGATAGGCTTATATCTTATCGGAGGTAATACGGAAAAGACGGTTCTAATTATCATCTACAGATCAGTTCCTGGTATCAGCCAACTAAACATGCCCAGACGCATGTAAGGTCAAGGGAGGTAATTATCTTGGACTAAGTACTGCCACCTGTTGAGTTCACCTGGGTTAACATTGCACCTCCTGTTGATGTGTTAATGCTGAAAACCCTCACTGGCCTATCTGTAGGCGCAGACTGTAAGTCTGAGGTACCATTAACGCCAAGACCATGTTTGTTTCTCTGCAGTCTCGCTAATATTATCAAGAGCATCCAACCTTTATAAGTAATTAACCTATCAGATTTCCAAATACTCTCCTCCTTGCATAAACATTATGATTCATGAATCTTTATTGTATAAGTATAAGTATAAGTAGTCCATTTATATAGCGCTATATCCACGCATTAACAGCATGCTCAAAGAACTTTTATGTAATAATGGTTTTAGCGCCTAATTTCCAGCCATCGCTGCTCATTGGCCTTCACATTATTACCTCGGTAATAATGTGAGCTGATGAGTTGTGAGTTGATGACATTCTGAAGTTACATGATCATTTCTAATAATACAACAGCTATTTATTTTAGGAACTTTTACTATTTTTTTTAATGTTTTGGAATATCGTATGTTAAAGCCTGTACAGTAAATGCTTAATTTACTTCGAATCTCGATCACTACTTCCCCGCTATTGGTGTGAGTTTCCTCATTGTCTAAATCTGTTCCAGTAGTAGGTCATGAAGGAGCAGTCATTGGCCACTTGGGATACAAAGGTTTGGCCGCTCTGCCAGTGTTGCCCCAGTAAATGGGTCATAAACAGATCTGATACACTTTCTTGCTGCAGATGTAGGTTTGTGGGTCCGCTAGCTGCATGGCATAGCTGCATGGCATAGATCATGGCATAGATCATGACATAGATCATGGCATAGATCAAGAAGGGGTCTCGGATTTAGGTTATAGGTCAATAGAAATCGGTTCTTTTCATGGAAGTGAAGAGGAATTCTGATTTTTGGTTCGGGATGATGGGCAGTTAAATAAATGAGTAGGTATACTCTTGGAATTCCTAGAGTGTGTGTGTGTGTGGTGGCATGCCTGCCAAGACCGACCAGAAAAGTCTTAATTCTTGTTGCATCATGCATCCATGTCAGATTTTTAAAACTTTTTTTTTTATCCTGCATGAGGAATGATTCAGCTAAAATATTTTGTATACAGCGATGGTGGCATTTGGATGATCTCATCATTTTAGAATCAGAAACATTTAAATTCTAAATTCTAAATCTACTTTATTCCAGAACTAGTAATTGTTTCCTTTAAAATAATCCCATTTATTGTCTACTATCACTTCCTCTAAGATTTAATTATGAGTTTGAACTTTCAGTATCAGTAAATTATAATATGATTATACTATTAAATGGAGGTAATCTGTGATTTATAAAGGTTATGAAGCTAATGTTATTGTTATCCTTATTTAGATGGAGGATAAATTGTTTCCATTCATCATTTAATTGTATTGTAATAGTGACCTACTTTTTTTACTTCTTACTACGACCAAGGCTAAGAAAACAAACTGTTAATGATTGATATTAAACATTGATTAAACCTAGTTATTTATGAATCTTTTTGAAGTTATTTATGAATCTTTTTGAACCGCCTACACAGTTTTAGCCCTTCTGTTGACAGACATGAATATCACAACATAGTTTCATACAAATGTACATATTATAGAAATATTTATCTTATGTAAATATTTATTTGAAATGTCTTCTAGGAATGTATATTGCACTTTAAAATATTTATTAAGGGAAAACATTGCGATAACCACCACAACTTTAGTTTAACACCATGATGGCTGAAATCTACAAATGGAGGTAATTTATCAATATTTGCCATTTCTTATCTAGACTAGAGGAGATAGAAGACAGTGTGTATGTTGCTAAATGAGATTCAAGTTCATAGGAACATCTGTTTTTTAAGAAGCCGTCTTTGGGCATTTTTCAGTGCTACCTCGTCTCTACGGAAACTCCATTAAGACTTTGGACCAATGTTTATTCTCTAAATGTTGATTCTGCATGAGCTTTCCTTTACACATCCTGAAGATGTACCAAAGTGACTTATCAATTTTAAAGTAAATTATTGTATTTATGGAGAGGTCTAGACTATAGGGACTGCCATGGTTGTGTGTTATTTTCTACTAATTATCCCTGACTATCTGATGTAGATCTATGTTTATAGGAAATAGATAAGACACAGACATGTCACATTTAGTAGACGCCAATATCACCCAAAATAGTTGTATTAATTGACTTGTATGGATTTACAATAAAGATCTATGTAGAAAATGTACATTGTTAAGATAGTTTCACGACTAAGAAGAGGTGTTTTATCCAATTCAGGTTGGAGACCGTATTATTTTATTTTATGACATGAACACATAGTTCACATAAATTTCACTTTAAATTAATTGATTCAACTTAAATCTTATATCTAAACAACATAGTGAAACATCAATGATGTGTTTATCGTAATGTCATTTAAAGATAATTGAATATATGTTGCTTACAAGTTGGAACGCGTTTTCCTCGGAGGATATCCCGGCATATTGTTCCAGCCGCCTCTCTGAGTCGGTACAACTCTTGGATCAAGGACTGCATGCTGTGTTTTCATTGGGTAATCAAGAACATATGTTTCGCCACCATAAAGTGTATCGTCTTTCTGAAGGTAGACTTGAACTGACAGAGGAGTAGGGCACCATCTGCAGGTGGTTTGCATTACAGAGTTATCTGCTCTTGCCACCACCACCGCCACTGTGGAGAGTTTTTGTGAGGTGTGTAGTCGGCGCAATGGCGTGGAGTGATGGGAGAAATACATGTATCAGTTGTTGTGAGGTCCATATCGACCATTGGTTCTCTAGCCGCGTCCATTTTTGCAAATAATAGCAATGTAGTCTATTGGAGCCAATTCTTGTTTGTTTTTCAGTAGTAAATAATTTTGAGAAGTCTACTATGGAATAAGTACGTGAAAGTCACTTTAGTTATTTAATTGTTAACATCTATTATGTTAATCCTGGATGGTAATTTGATTAAGTTTAACAACTTTGTTTGCACTTATTATTGTGTGTTACTCTAAACATGTCCTCACTCTTTAATCCTGTCAATCTAAACCACCTCAACTTCCATTCCTGTCAGTAAACATCTCCTCACCTTTTTTCTTGTCACTCTAAACCCAATTTTCACCTTCTATTCCTGTCAAACTAAACCATTTCCTCACGCTTTGAATCCTGTCACTCTAAATCACCTCACCTTCCTTTCCTGTCACTCTAAATCATTTCACTTTATAATTCCGTCACTCTAAACCATCTCACCTTCGAATCCTGTCACTTTAAACCATCTCACCCTCTAATCTTGTCACTTTAAACCATCTCACCCTCTAATCTTGTCACTTTAAACCAACTCCTCTCCTTACCAGACAGTCTCTACACCTTCCCCATTTCAATTCCTCCTCAAGATTGTCAGATTCATTGCCATTAATCTTGTAGACTGGTTTATCTCATAGCTATTTTATTCACATTCCAACAAATGGGGTAATGCTACGACTTATCACATTCATGTCAAGGTCAGTTAGCACCTTCAGTGGTGGAACCTGTGGTTTGCTGAGAACGTGGAGAGAGAATATCTCGTGTTTAATCCGGAATCGTGTTCTCCTATTGAAAGGCTGCTATCTTCTGTTTGCCGGTACCATGTACATTTAATCTGGAGATCTTGGGTTAAAAATATCATGTTGGAGATGCCCTATATCATTTGATAAAGTGAAACAAGGTCATTGACTTTAAAAAAACTTTTTTTGAAAGCAAAATTTACATTTGAATTAGATATGTTGAATTTTTTAAATTTGTCATTTCTGGAAATGAAGCAGATGTCTATGATATGATGCAAGAGGATTTTATATAGAGATATCTGCTCAGTTCAGAACATTTGAGGACATACATGGAGATAATAGACTTTTGATGTGTTAAGTTTTTGGATATACAAATCTACGATAAACTCAGGCTTGTTGTTTGTGGATAAATATTATTACATTCAATCATCACTCGAATGGAGATTCATTTATATTTGGCCAGGAAACTAGGATGTGTTTTTGAAGAAAAGTAAAAGAAAATATTGTTGATTTATATGATAAATTCTTAATTATGATATACTAGTAGAATCTATTTCACTGCGAAATAAGTACATGTATATATATTTAATGCTTTTATTAAAATTCTAGCAATGTTTGATCAAAACATTATATATTTTAAAGTTGCTTGACAATGCATCTGTAATGTTATTTGAGATCAGTAGTAATTATAATAATTAGTTGTAGTAATAATATAGTAATAATTATATTTCTATTTCTATATATATGTTCAAATATACAGTTCAAAGATCTTCATATTGTGAATAGTCAAAACATATTTAACAGTAATTTACTGACTAAAAAATACCATAAATTGGGTTTGAATACAACAAGATTAATTTGGAATGCGTATAAAAAGGGTTCATGTAATGCAGTCAGTTCCTTCAGTCACCGTGTCAATATAACTGAAATGCAATCACAGACACCTAGTTCTCCTGTCAATGGTGACCATTGAAGCCGAAAAATCGTTTAGTTCGCGCTGCCCCCGTTGGAAATAGGCAGGGAAATGAACCAATATGATCACTGATGATATAATCTGGCCAACAGAATCAATGAATACAATCTGTGTGCGATTCTGGATTGCTCGTGCCCTCGGGTTAGTTTACCAGTTATTTCTCTGGTCGTTCCTCTGGCTAGTTCATCGGTCACTTCGTGGGTCAGTCAGACAAGTGGAAGAAGATTGGTAACTAGTGTGTCAAAGATTATTAGTTTATGGAGATAAAAAAAACAGATCTTTAGTTTATGAATGAAACAATTCCTTATTTGTAGATTATAGGAGCAAAAAAACATAAGATTTTATTTTTTGTTTTGATAAAAATCCTAAAGATATTTAGTATAAGGAGAGAGAAAATGAATCATGATTTTTAGTTTATGTAAAATGAATACCATTTGTCTGTGAATATGTTGATAAGGGAATATCTCTCCTAATTGAATGACATCTTTTGACCAAAGGTACATTGCCAAAGAATCATTTCAAAATGTACATCACGTTAACCTATTAAAAGCAGCATTATAGGTTATGTATGTGTGTAAAAGAATGCATTGATTGGAAGAATGAAGATTTACAAGCATCTCATCTATGACAATATGTTCAGCTGTTATTTATGTAAGCATCCAGTCTATCACAATATTCAGTGGCGTTTACGTGAGAACTTATCTGATTGGGTGATTGCATGTTTGTGATCATTACTGAACCAGATCTATTTGTAGAAGGCTGGGTCATATCAGTGGTTTGTTTGTTCTCTTGAGATCCATACAGAATTCCATACCCAGTGGCTGTCAGGCTGTATTCAGTGCACACATATCATCAGCATATTGACGACAGATTTCTGACCCTGTCCATTCCCAGCAGTATCAACACCAGTAATTCCTCTCTCGGCTGGACACGGAGAGATCAATAGAAACCATCCTGTCACCCAATGTCCTGGGCAACATGGAAGAAATAACAAAATGGAAATACATTGTGTCCTCCATTGTTAAGAATAATATGGCACTGGTGGAATGATACCATTGGGATGATCATGTGATGGTCTGTTATGGAATTGAATCCACACCTTGTGCTCAATTGTCAAAAATAATATGTCAACGGTAGAATGATACATTTGGGACGGTCATGTGATGGTATGTTATGGAATTGGGTCTAATACTTGTCCTGAATTGTCAGGAATAATATGTCAATGGAAGAATGATACATGTTTGATGATTGTGTGATGATCTGTTATGGAATTGGGTCTAAACCTTGTCCTGAATTGTCAGGAATAATATGTCAATGGATGAATGATACATGTTTGATGATTGTGTGATGGTCTGTTATAGAATTGGGTCCACAGTTGACTTCAAACAGATGGGGAAAGTGTCCTTGCTGGAGAATGCATGGACATCCAGTGGGAATAAGAATTGTGTGTATTAATGGATGATATATGAGTACGATAACCGCACTGGCTGCTGGGCAGTGTTGACCAGTAGGTTTGATATTGGCATTGCGGGCATGACTGGCAATAAGCAGAGAGGGGATTGACAAGGTTAGGCAATTTATCATCTATCAGGATATTAACTTTCCAGAGAGCTTGAGGGCTGTATCTGGCTTGACCGTTCTGAGGCAAGAATGATTACTTTTAATGAGAAATATCTGTATGGCCATTATGATACAGAACGATTCCTTTTAAGGAATAACTGGGGATTTGGACAAACATTTAGGAGATTGTATTTAGGAGGAGCGAAGAAGTAGATATAGAGCCAGAGGATGATGGAACCTTGTGTAGTAAACTTGCTGTTGCTACTTGGGACAGTGTTGGACATTCATCAGCTGTATCATCAGATTGCTAGAATAAGAACAATTCTAGTGATGGAGTAAATGATATCATTGCTTGAAGAAGACACAAGAATTATCCATGAGAATTTAACATCCAGCGATTACCATCACTCCTTTGAAGGACGTTCTAATTCTGGTCAATGAAAATTGAAGTCGGACAAATCCATAATGGTATTTTTATTCTGTCAGCTTTTGAATTAGTCATCAGACTTTAAGATCCAGCAATTTTGCTACCATGGAAACAATATCTACATATCACTCCCCAAAGTCATCATTGACATTTACAATTAATCTTATGATAGATAGCACTGGTATTCAAATAGTTTCCGTATATATTGATTGCCAATGGAATTATTTGTATATTCCACATCATTCTGTCACTTGGAACTACAATGCATGTCCCTTTCTCAGAGACAATTTAAAAGTAACACATCCCGCCTTGCACTCGATCCAGTCGTAATCATTCTACAACTGGGAATTTACCCAATAGTTTTTTTTGGGGGCAAATCACATGGGCATGTAAAACATTGAACATATTTTACTTGTAGCCCGTATTGATTTTGTGCTGGTTTAAAACATGTTGATTAAGCAAGATGTATATGGTATGGCCTGTGGTGTTGGTAGAAGCATTCAAGCCAAACAACAGTACCGTTATTGATTAACTGTAGAGCAATCACACATGTAGAAATGTTCGTTTGAGTGGGAGGAAAATAAGGAACTGAGAGAATCATCGCAGTGTAATTTTAGCTACACAGCATGATACTATTTCAAATGTTGATTGGCACTTAAGAACTAATCACATTTGAAAAATTGAAGTAGTCGATACTACACATACCATTTTGAAAATGATTATAGACAAAATCTGGGGTGTTTTTATTTGCATCATGTTTGATTATATCATTTTGAAACCACTTGCATATTCTTTTTTTTGGTATTCTCATAAGAATGTCTAAGACATTTTGCTTGTTAAATTTGACTACTGCCAAGGTTATTATATTGGAAGGAAAACAGTTATGTTTCCAATGAAATTGATCACTGTTATCAGAGCACAAATTGAATTTGATGCCATGTTTATTTTATTTACATAAATATACCTTGTCCATATGATAGTTTTATTGTACAAATCCCCTTCATCATGCAGAATAGAGCTCTCTAACTACATGTACATCAATGCACACACACTGCAAAGTTGAACGCTCAGAATTTGTTCAGTGAAGAGGATGGTCACCGTAACCCTCTCACTGTTGGATGAATCAAGAGTTCTCCTTCATACTGACATAGTCTTATATGTGGTGGATGATTAAATATACTAGTAATAGTATGTATTAAATAAGGGTGTTCTTAATGATGATTTTCTGACAAGTTTGTAGATGAATTGTCTTTTGCCTCTTACTTTTGCTACACTGCCACCTACTTCTGATTCTACTGAAACCACCGATAGGGAATGTTTGGTTACGTTGGGCAGGTAGATGGTTAAAAGATAGATCTATCTGTTTAACACTTGACTGCAGAGCTGCCACTGTTGCATTGGCTGTGGTCAGCAGCTAGATGGTTAACAGACATATCTATCTGTTTAACACTTGACTGCAGAGCTGCCACTGTTGTATTGACTGTGGTCAGCAGGTAGATGGTTAAAAGACAGATCTATCTGTTTAACACTGGACTGCAGAGCTGCCACTGTTGTATTGGCTGTGGTCTGCAGGTAGATGGTTAAAAGACAGATCTATCTGTTTAACACTTGACTGCAGAGCTGCCACTGTTGCATTGACTGTGGTCAGCAGGTAGATGGTTAACAGACAGATCTATCTGTTTAACACTTGACTGCAGAGCTGCATTGGCTGTGGTCAGGGTGTACAATACAATGAGGCAATGATGGACCATCACAGAGCACAGCAACAATCATAAGCCAGCAGTGAGGCCAGGAGTATAGATTATTCCACGCTTCCCCTGACAGAAAAACAATCCCTTGAGATAGTTCAAAGGGTAGCAAGGCGGCGGGGGATGGAACAAACATAAATACTAGCCTAAGTCTGGTGGACAATAATGTCCAATAAGTAGCTGGCCTTGAATAATGCTTGAGGTCAGCTTTGGAGGAATCGGTGTGTGCCTACTTCAGGTAATTCTTGGATGAAGTGGCACGTTCTGATCCTCGTGCTATGAATTTAATAATGAAAAATGGGATGAAAATATTTTGTGTGAAAAATAGGATGAAGATATTTTGAATAGTACCATTAGGTGTGGTACTTTCATTGAAAAGGGGTTAAATTATCTTTCAAACAATATACCATTTCCTTGGCAGGAAAATGGGAGAAAAAGAACAAATTCATGAAATTTTACCATTGTTATATTTGGAAGTTGGTGCTATGCTTGGAGGGTTAAGGTGTACATACTATCTGTCTGAAACTTGACGGCTATACCTACAGCTGAAATTAGGAAACTGATCTTTTAGAAAAGGGAATGTTATCATCAAAGACAAAGCAAGTGGGTATTAGACACTTACATAAGTTCTGCCAGAAGTGACACTTGTACATTGATTAGAATCTCTACAACTCAGTGCAGAAAAGACATGTGCAAGTGAGTAGCTCTGTACTTAAATCTGGCACTTCTTCTTCTTCTTCATCTTCATTCTACAGAAGTGTATTATCATGAACCCTAGGCAATTTAATTGCCAAGAATGCGATTGAGGTTGTTGTGGAACATTTAGAGAGTGTATTTAACCAAGAATGAATTGACAGATATGAAACCACAGGATAATAAGACTTGTGTATTATGCTGTAATGAATTTCAATTGTTTCAATTAATGAACTTGGAGGATGTCCATTGTTGATACCATCATTTCTGCTGACACATGCTAGATATTGTGGATTGAAATTGAGTTCAGTTACCAGATTACTACATCTTAAACTGGTCATGTTCTATAACACTATTTCCAATATACAAATGGAATCATGAACAGTCTTGATTCATTAAATATCCATCATGACATCCAAAGACACTGCACTATAATGGCTTTGACGTCATCTGACCAGTGACTGTTAATTAGTCAATTTTAGTATTCACCAATTGATACCTTTGGCACTATTGCAATGATGGCTTTAATTCATACATTTAAACTACATTGAAAATATTGAGACTATTTGACTTGTTCTTAAATATGCATTATATTAAAGTATCACTTTACATTTGTCCATTAATTTAATCCATGCAATAACTCATTAAATTAATTTCTGTATTTCTTTATTGTTTCAGCAAAACCGCCCGTAATAAGAAAAGTAAAAAATAAACGAGTCCAAGAGGGTTCCGGCTTCAAGTTGAAATGTTCAGCGCGAGCGAAACCCAACCCCAGGTTCAAGTGGTTTAAGAACGGAGTACCTTTAACGTCCAAGAAAGGAACATTACGAATAAAATATGGAAAGTAAGTACACAATTTGTATTGTTTTATTATTGTTACATTGTTGCTAGGAGATGATGGAAATATGCTAGTGAACTGTAACTGTAACCTTTACATTTGGAGTGAAATTCCTGTACTATGCGTATCTCCAGTCTTGGAGTGGACTTTATGAAGTACTTGTAGTTTATATTGCCGACCAAATCAATATTCCGCACCATAGTGGCGACTGATTCAGTAGGTATGACATAGTATAGCATTCAGGTGGAGAAGAAACCTGATTGGGTTCATAGGGCTCCTGAGTATTTCCATAAAGCGAACTTGTTGGCTGAAGTTTTATCTGATAGACAGTAAAATCACGGTAACTTCATATCAGCATCTACGATCCTTGTCTTGGTTGGTGGACTTTATGGGGCAATTTCTGGAAGAGCGAATTCTTAATTGTGGCAGTGCGATGGGGTGAGACACCATGTCATAGTGTGTCACGTACATGAGCTACATTCTTACTTCTCACTTTCTCACTTTCTCCTGGAGGCATTAACCTTTGTCAGGTGTTGATATATTAAACGTAGCTCAATTCTATCTATCACAATACAAATACCAATTTTAGTTAATCTGTAACTGAGATTTTCGTGGGTTTTTTTGGTCTCCTATTTGTAGATGGAAGATTGTGAATCAAAGTGCTGACAACTAGCCTAAATACATATGCCATTTCAATCTGATATTGAGTAGCAGCAGATGTTATTGTTATTTCGTATAGAA
>JAUTBV010089346.1:0-18965 GCA_032361325.1 Lepetodrilus fucensis | reverse complement strand
GAATGTACTTTGCAGTTATAGCTAAGAACTAGTCCAAAACAACCATAAATATCTGTGATATTATGCCTTTAATATGTATACAGATATTGCACCTTGTCACAGGAAATTGTGATTTTAGCTGAACACAAGCCCAGTAGGACTGCATAGGTCCAGTGTATATAAGTCACCGCTGGATAAATAAATCGGTGGATTTATGCAGATCCGCAGACATTTTCCCGTGTCTGTTATAATATGTTTTATTAGAAAAGGAAATGTTGTTTAGTGCAAAGAAGCCACAATGTCTGGAGCGATATTCAAAGTTTTAATTTTGTCCGACTAGGCACCTGCTGTGCTATTGAATTGGCAAAATGTCATTGAATAAGTTGTGGTCAAAAACATGCTGCATGCTATAGTCCTAACAACAGATACAGTATAATATATATATGTAATGCTAATACAAACAAACTATGAAATCTGATATCAGAATGTAATCATTTTTTTTTCTTTTTTGCCATTGATTTAAAAAACCCTGAGTAAAATAAAATATAATAAAATAAATACAAACAAACTATGAAATCTGATATCAAAATGTAATCAGTTTTTTTTCTTTTTCGCCATTGATTTAAAAAAACCTGAGTAAAATAAAATATAATAAAATAAATATGCATAACTTTCAACCCCAATTAAAAAGAAAAGAAAAAAGGTAATTGCATGTCATACGTACAATTATTGGTATATTAGTGAGTGATTATCTAGTTTATCGTCACTGCGGGAACTAGAATATTAATGGACAAACAGTCGAGAAATTGACAATTTTCACATCAGATCTCAAAAGACTGGGATGATAAGCTAATATGCAGATACGATTCCACTTTCCGTTAAATAATTACTTGGCTGGCCATTTATTTTTCTCTCACTCATTTTGAATTGAAACCATAAATAAATAATTTTCCTACATTTGTTTCATGAAAAATTATTTAAAAAAAAGTATGAGTACTTTTAGGTTATCCTTGCATAGTAGAATCAAACTGGTGAGTCCACCACATGCTGAAATTGTTGCCAAATTATTTGTCAAAATCTCGGACAATCTGTCAGAAGTCATATCGGGTTGCCTCCAGCACTGAGAAGGTTAAGCTCACAGGGAGGTTTGAAAATATCAAGTTTACGATTTCTACGTTACCACCCGGGATCCAATGAAATGTTGACACACCTTCCTCCCCCACAACAGCCAATTAGAAAGTGCCAAGTGTCATGATCCCATTCACTGAAACACTTGACCGAGATACTGGCATACTGGGGAAGATTCGTTGTAATGAGACATCACTTGCTATGATATTCCTAAGATGGAGGGTGTATTCGTCGGTGTCTTCCCCCGCGAGGTTGATGTGTAGAAATGCTGTAGTCCCACGAAGCCGATCTGCCGCCGTTCTTTGATGTTTCCATAAGTGTCAAGTTGTTAAGTGCTGGTGTGTTTTGCTGATTGCTTCATGAGACTTCATCCAGCTCTATCATGTTTTAGAATTGAGCCAAATGATTTTAGTGTAAGATTTCACAAAACGAAGAAGACTGTTGCTGTTTTAGAAAATTAGTGTGATTTTACAGTCACAAAACAAAGAAGACTGTTGATATTTTAGACATTTAGTGTGATTTTACGGTGTTGTTTCACTCATAATAGTGCTGATGTGTGCTCTGCACGTCTTCACTTAGAGCGAATGACAGTGTCGTAATTCGTGCCACTCGTAATAGTGCTAAGTTGTGTCTTACGAAAAATAAAATGTATTATGTAATTATTAAACATAGATTTCAATCCAATAACTTTGTCCATGCATACCAATAAAGTGTAAATATGGCTCCAATATAAGCAAGCACGTGCGCATTGTATGAAAAACGTACGCCAATATGTAAAAGTCAGACAAGGCGTTGTACGATCTATGTTTAAGTGGAATATATGAAGTATAGTGGAATATACGGCCTCGGACTAAACTTCATGCTAACATATTGGCGTGTATTCAGAGTGATATTTTTACCTAGATTGGCCTTGCGACACATAACGGTATTCGTCATAACTGCTAATAACGTGGAAATGGATACTCTACACACCTACGAATGTCAATAATTGTAGAGCAGCAAACTGGAAAAAAAGTCCTCAAGTTATCGAGATGGTGCAACCGGATTTACAACATTGTACGCCCACCCATATTGTTGGGTCAATGAAATCTCATGATATCAACATAAACAGTCACAATATTCTTATTATTTGTATAAAACAGCTGAAATGGTGTGATGTATATATTGTACCATTACATAATATGCTTTAGCTTTATTTCAAAACTTTAGCATAACAAGAGTTATTGCCCTTGCTAAAGTTTCATTTATTGGATTTTACCTTTCAGATACATACCGGTTGTGGCGTTTATTAAAGTATGAACAACTTCCTGGATCCACAAACAGTACAGTCTTTAGAAATAATTTCTCAAAGGGAGGTAATTCCAGCATTAAATCCCTTGGGGAAAAAAATGCAAACGGCAGAATTTATTAGGTATGAAATATTGGTATTATTTAAAATAGTTTAATGGGTGTGTTTATTGCAGCAGGGCGTTTAATACGTCGAATACAGTAAGTGGGTGATGAAAGAAATAGTTTAGTTTCTGAATATTCCCATTAAAAAACCCACTGCTATTTGTTTGCAAGCATTAACAACAGAGTATACTAGTTAGATTGGTTGAATTGTGATTTAGATCCGCTTTCAAGATTATTTCACCTATACCATGACTTGCATGTTTTGTGTGCACATGCCATGCTTGTTCTATACAGGATTTCCACTGGTCAGCGGTCCTGGCTACATAGAGGTGGTCAAGAGACATCCTAGCTGGATGGGATTATTACGAAACATGACGCACATAACAACAAACTTTCAATAAAGATTTACGTTATCCCTTTGAATTAAAATTCACATTATCCCTACCAGAGATTCACAAAGATCAAACCAACGAGAACAAAATTCCTAGCTGGTTGGGATTATTACGAAACATGACGCACATAACAACAAACTTTCAATAAAGATTTACGTTACCCCTTCCGGAGATTCACAAAGAACGCCGACAAATGAAAAATAAAATAAAAATCTGCTCTAATTCCAACCTGGGAAAGATCCAATATTGTGAGTATGGAACATGTCAGCTTCTCTAATTAGCTTTGTCCCTGGCTTTGTTCTATATAACCGTCAACACAGTAATGAAGTTACTAGGCATCTTGAAGAATTCATAGGATGGGCCCAGTATAATTGGATGGTATAATTTACAACCATATAATGGAAATCTTCCCTTGCCCTTCACACTCTATCTTCCAGGTCGACTTCATCAATATATGAATTTTTGATGAACATGAAGCAGGAAATTCAAATGATGAAAAAAGAGAATGGTTCTGTAGTCCACTTGGTAGCTTTTGTTATTGTTAGCTATTGATATTGTTTCAGGGTATTGTTTCATGAAGCTATCTTATCTACAATAAGCCCATAGCACCCGTAAGTGCACGATCCCCATGTACAAGAGATTGTTAAAAGAGTGCTATTATTATTATTATTATTATTATTATTATTATTATTTTGTACATCAGTTTTATTATTATTACATGTATCATCATCACATCATCATATTATTATTTTTATGATAAATGTTATAGTTATTTCGGAAGTTAAGATTACATCACAATCCAAAGAATGCATCAGATTCGGCTATCAAATAAGATCTCAATTTCCTGTTCACCCATAAACATTCCAAATTATGTGACATTCGACGATATAAAACCGACAAACATTGCAATTGTTCATCATTACGTTCAGAATCAGAAAGATATGTGTCTTTTCGAGATCAATACATCTTTCTGAGATCAATATTTATCTAGGACAAGATTCTATGTTTTGTTTATAATTGGCAGGATTTCATGAAGAAAATGACTGGCTGCCATTTTGTGATGTGTGAAGGCCAAAAAGAAATCCCAATTGTCAAAAACTTTGTCATTCACAAATTATAATTAGCTTAAATCTTGCTAAAGAAGTATCTTTTTGCTGTTCGTGTACACCAAAATTGGGGTTAGATTTACTCAAATATTTGTAATGCAGAGAGTCTGGTGGTTGCAATATTTCAGAGAAAACAATTGGAAAAACAACAAATTATTGGCTCAGATACAGTTTTCTAGGTCAAAGATCACATTGGAAACACCCTATTTTTTTAAACAAAGATGTTTCAGTGCACTGATAGTGATGGATGCTACTTGTTGTTTTATTTAAGTATTGTCTTGTATCATGTACAACAATAATTTATTTGGAAGACCATATCACTATTTGCAGAACATCATATTATCATTTACAGAATATCATATCACTATCTGCAGAATATCATATCACTACTTGCCAATTATCATATCACTATCTCCAGAATATCATATCACTCTGCAAAATATCATATCACTATTTGTAAAAAATTATAATAACAAGCGCAAATGAACAATAAACAAATCATGGTCACACATACTTATTGAACAGTCTTATTAGTATTCTAATATTTATATTCTTAATATAATTTGAAATAAACTCCATAGACAATTCTGGATTACCACACTATCCCATTTTACCTAAAAAATGCTCATAGAAGTATATGCTTTTGGAACAATTTGTCTAACCTACAGTGGTAACGGTTCCAGCTAAACTACTAAACCATTGGGAATTAACCAATAAACAAGTGGCAGTAGTCCTATAACTGCTAAACTTTACTCCAGCCCAGATTCGCATTGACACTCTGGTTATTTAGGCAAATTCGCCCCAGAGATGATATCAGGGCTAAACCAGTGGCTGGAAAGTACAAATCAGGAGATCAACGCAGAAAAACACCATTACCTCTTCAAACAGTGAGGTATTAATCACGGTATCAAGATCTTATTCCATCTGGTTTGTGCCGCCTTTCACCTTCATTCACGTGATTCACGAGCTAGCACCATTTTAATAGAGGACTGCGATCAGATCATTGGGAGATTACTGATTATTGTGTTTTAACTGTTGTGAATGGAGAAAATATATTTTCCAATTTAATAGATAGATTAGATATATAAATCTAATGTTTTGGTAATGAAAATAAAATATATTTTGTGTATTTATTTTCATGGTTAAAGCTTTCCCTGCTGGATTAGGCACAGGCACTGCTCTTTAGGGCATCTACAGTTGCCTTCCGCATGGAAAGGGTTAAATATAGTTATATTATTATGTACTGGGAACTAAAATAAAATGGTAATTTGTGTGTTTGTTTTAATGATTGGATAATGTTATACAATCCTTATATTAACACTCTCCCTGCTGGTGGCAACCAATGATGCCTTGGCATAGATACAGTGATTGTAATGACTATTGCAGAGGGAGGGTTAAACGAAACAGTGAATGAGATAAACTAGTTTCTCCAGAGACGTGAAAACTATGGAATTCTCTCGTGAGAACACTTGCGCTCACACCTGTCAGTGATGTTTTGAGAAAACAGAGATGTATCAATCCATCAGATCCCGAGATAACAAAACTTGTTGAGAACGATTTCATGTAGTCTTTGTCACTTCTCGTTCTCACTTACACTCCTATTCAAAACATCACCCGTGAGCAGATAAGCAAGTCTAAATAAAGTATTTCAGCAGCTCCTTTCATATAAAGGACTGTGAGACTATGGATAGTCTAGATTTTACATAGAGATTTGTTGTGAACAAAACCTTGAGTTGAGCATGAGCTTGTACTAAAGAAAAAGTTCATACTCTCACTTTTGTGCACCAATAATAAAAGAATCTTCATATATCGCTATCACTGCTTATTTGTATGTACATATAGACAAGTCGCCTTTCATTAATTGAGAGAAACGTATATCACTGCAAATGTAAATCTTGATTGAATTTTCTTTTATGAAAACACCCCCTCAAGTGCAAATCAAAAGTCAAATTATTGAATTTGTTATGGTCGTCATAATCTTTTTTATGTTGCAATGTGCTAGCGGTAAACCATTTACACATCGTGGATTTCCTGTCGCTGTATTTCAGAAGGAGGCTGATTGACAGTGAAATCCGACAATAACATTGCCTATCAGTGGAAAAGACCTCCAAAAAGTCGTAAAATCCATCAAATATATATTTTTTGGAATAAATATACACTGTCACGTCATAAATGATCAATCAAAAGTTGCTGGACTTTGAATAAATAAAAAATAAACTTTAACATTAAAAAAAGTGATTTATAGTGGTCTTAGATTTATTGAATTTGATTTGTAACTTGTTTTCCAGAAAAGTAAATACAATGTATATAAATCAATATGATGCATCACAGTATATATTGAATTATTGAACAGAAATTAACCTTTTGTGGAAAAAGAAGTTAAAGAAAAGAATAAAATGTATACCGATTCAATCAACAAATGTATATTAGGTCTGTATATTACAAACTTATATTCTTTTATACCAAAATAGCAACTACGCAATTAATCCAAAATGGAGATTTATTGGTTGAAAAAAATAAAAATTTCATGTCATCATAGTGAAAACATATTTACACATTTTTAAATATATATTTTACATGTATTTCATCAAAGTATAACAGTATCAACAGTATCAACAGTATCAAATGGGGTATGTTTGTATCAATCCTGTGTATGGGTTTATTCCAAGAGGCGCAGCGTACAAGATATTTATATTCCTCTTCATAAATGTGATGGTATTTTATTAAGATTGTGTAACCCAATCAGACCCTTGTTCCACAGAGCAATCATAGTGGTACGAGTGTCATAACTCCTATTATGTATATACGACATTACGACTCTCGTAGTGCTACAATTGTTCTGTGAAATGGAGGGGCCCAGATCTCGGCATTCCGACGTGAAGGGAAGATAACATAAGCTATGTGGCGGCGAGATGACGTCACGTTGAGTGAAGCGAAGATGCCGACGTCCGATAATAATGATGACAACCATGATGACAGTTCTTCTGCCATAAAACAGACTCGAACCAATGGATGTCTGGTGCAGTAAAACAAATGTAGCTTTTATCAGGAATTAATGTAAGCAATTTCCACTCTGAAAATTTATGACATCCTATACTGAATTCAGAAACGTATCACTTATGTCCTTCATGTTCCTCAGTCACGCACAAAGAACATTTCCTTGATGTGAATTTAGTGGGAATTTAAAACTGAGATCAATTTGTAGCCATGCTTGTACAATTATTGCTTTTATTGACAATTCGATCAATAATTCACTAAATATCAGTCGGTAACCATGTTTTAATTTTGATATGTTTGTTTCTTGTGGTATGTGCACAGATGAAAATGCCTTCTGTAAAAGAAATCTGTATTTTATGGTCTAATGGAGATCCACAGGTGGAATTTTGGCTTCAAATTTCCTGTTGCTTGTAGGGAAAAAACATTACTATCAGAATATGTCGCTCCCCATGCTGTATTGTAGTAGATTTAACCCCTTCCCTGAATTTTTCTTTTTCAATTGGGGTTTAGGGTCACTTTCAAGATTCTTTCACTAATATCACGGCTTGTCAGTTTGTAGGGCAGAAGGAAACCTGCAACATCCGTAGCGCTGAACGTTGCAGTAAACCTGCAAGCACCGGCTGGTACTGACAGACCAAGGATGATAACTGCATTGCCACTCTACAGACAGTGCATCCTATCAATATGAAACACCATTAACCACAGATCTGGAATAACCTTTACTAAAGATAATAATTCCAGACGAATTATTTTTTTCACATTTAAATTTGTTGTTGTTATTTCTTTAGAAAGGTAGCACTGATGCACAGGGCTCCCGAGACCCTTGGCTCCAAAGTCCAAGCATTCTACCACTGCACAACAACCCACCCCATCCAATGATATAAGCCGAGTTGTCAACTGATTAAGCTAATACTTTGACATTCTCTTCCTTTCCTACTTATAGCTATACTGTACTTCCAAAGCAAAAACTCGGACCTTTGGTCAACCGTATGAAAGCAACTGTTCTGATGATATCTGAAGTCTGGGTAAATGTGGTTCAATTGTATATAAGCAAAACTGTCATCAAATCAAACTAATAACTTGACATTTCTCTCCCTCTCCTACTTATAGTCATATAGTGTACCCTCGATATAACGCAGTGCATCAAAGGGTGTTATATCGAGGGTGCACTGTACTTCCAAAGCAGAAATTTGGACCTTTGGTCATGAGTAGGAAAACGACTGCCATGTTCTTGAATTAGATCAGTCTTTCTCCTTTAACCATCTCCCAGCTGGATTAGACACAGGCACTGCTCTTTAGGGCATCTCCGGCTGCCTCCAGCATGGAGAGGGTTAAATAGAAATACAGACCAACACTAGTAGCGGATTACTAAGTTGGAATACCTCCTTGAAGAGGTCATTTTGTTAAGTTACTGATGCATGGATAATTAGCAATAAATGTCTAGATGGTCTTCAGTCGTAGGCCAGACAGAACGGTTGTCAGGGTTCTGTCTGGGACTAAGACCGTCTATTTTTAGATCGCATTAAAGTCATTATACTCAATATTCTATAGTTTCCCTTAATTTCATTAAGTATATATTATTAGATCAATGGTCTCGGTGCATTAGTACTCGTGGAATAGAATCGGACAGTTTACAGATGATGACCGCAGTGATCTTCAAACAAGTCATCTCAGTCCATTAAAGATACAGGAATATAATTATTGTAGAAAATCACAGGATATAAATTTGTGGAACATTTTAAATCAGAAATTAAATGAGTATATGCAGTTGGGAAAAAAATATGGTTTGATCTATCTATTTCTTTTGTAGGATTGGGTTTTTAACACAGCTTTCAAGATTCTTTCATTTCTGTCATGGCTGTATCTAGTTGTACCCTTAAATTGAATGTTTTTGTATCAAAATCTATTTTCGTCCAATTAAGTGTTTAAAAATCTAACCTCTACTTAAATACTACTCATAATTAAGTGAATTAAATACATGTCTGTCTATCTGTTAGAATAATTCACTGAGATAACTTCTTGCTTTAATGTACAGTTGTTATTTCCTCTCTATTTAAATATTATTTTTCTTGGGTTTCCAATTGGATATAAACTTAGAATGTTCAGTGCATTTCAATTCAGCACTTGGAACTTGGTTTCAGAACAAAATGTTCGGACTCTTAAACCTTCTAATGGATGAAAATAATCCATCTTGATTTATTTATTTTTTTCCCGGCCATAAAACCTATTCATATATATTATTTTGGAGGTATAAAACCTCTTAATATATCCATGTGCTACAAGTAATATTTGATACAAGTAATAATATAATTGTGTGTCAAATTTGGACAATAGCATGACAATAGCATGACAATAGCATGACAATAGCATGACAATACAGCATGACAATAGCATGACAATAGCATGACAATAGCATGAGTGTATGACAATAAAGACGTATGACAACTGCACATGTTAAATATTACCCCAAGACCATTATAAGATCAACTCACAGCTTTGCTAACAATTCTGACTACATGCAGACAACAATATAATGCAACCATTTCTTATTTCATTACTTTCTATTAGATTCAATACTTGAACCTTTATCTGAGGGTAGAGTTAGCGATTTTCGTTCAATCATTAGAAGGCCCAGACATGCTTGCGGTGAATATCGTCATCGGTATTAATTCTGGACTCGCGAAACATGCCACAAGCATATTATTTTTCCTCCAGAGTTCCTGAGGTCATCTTGATATTTGACCTTCGACGAGGTCTCCATGCACAGTAGGCTCAATACTCTACTACCTGATATGATGAAAAATGATGTAGGGTATTGTTTTTCGAAGAATTTGCATCTACTGAAAGACCATGACACTCTCATAGGTGAACGGCCACTTATGATGCTATTCTCTTATAGTGGTTATTCTCAGGTAATGGTTCAGTAGCATATTTGATACTACATTAAATTTATGCATCATAAATCTTCAATAAAAATAAACAAAATGAAATCCCAAATAGATTTTTGTTAATCAAATTACATCATAAAACTTAAATAACATTTATTTGTTTAAAATCCAAAATGAAATATTTTTAAAAGGACATAAGAGTCTAGATTTGTTTTGTTTTGTTTTGACTATTGACGCCTAATTAATAATGAAATTATTATCAATAGCTCTATAACTACAATATAATTGAGGTAAATAATAATAGAAATAATTAAATATCTTGGATGTAATAACATCTGAACACAGACAAACGGACCATGGCAGCTGATATGTATACCGTATGAATCTTTTAACCCTCTCCCTGCTGCATTTGGCACAACCACTGCTCTTTAGGGGCATCTCTGGTTGCCTTCAGCATGGACAGGGTTAAAAGTCAGGCCATAGACATCAAACCTAACACCTAGGACATAACTGTCTTAAAAATTCCTTAGCTGACAGTTAATAGATTTTAATTGAATTTTTAAGTGTACAAGATTAATATTATTGCATATACTATTATTATATTATTACACACACACACCATGATAAGAACTATGTCTAGACTTTTGAGAATGTGAGAAATAATAAGTAAACTTGTTGTATTTCAAAGTTTGTTGTGTTACAGCGGGGTGGTAAGGCATTAATCCACAGTGGGGTGACATCATGGCATTAACACTGAGCTTCTGCAAGTTCTTGAAGTAACTGGAACCCATAGACATTTGGAAATTCTCGTTGTGAAAATAATATACTGGGCCGTAATTCATTTTGATGAGTATGTATATGAATATTCCAATATGTGGTCAAAGCATCAGCATCAACATCAGCATCAGCATCAGCATCAGCATCAGCATCAGCATCAGCATCAGCATCAACATCAACATCAACATCAGCATCAGCATCAGCATCAGCATCAACATCAACATCACCATCAACATCAGCATCAGCATCAGCATCAGCATCAACATCAGCATCAGCATCAGCATCAGCATCAGCATCAACATCACCATCAGCATCAACATCAGCATCAGCATCAACATCAGCATCAGCAGCATCAGCATCAGCATCAGCATCAGCATCAGCATCAAGAACACTGAAGACCATAGTCCAATGCTTCGTTGCCTGCAGGCACCTGGAACTACTAGAAGTCCTCATGCTACTGGAACCAGCCTTTAGGAACCGGCCTTTAGTAACCGGCCTTTAGGAACCGGCCTTTAGTGGGGTACTGGTACTGCAAGTTTGTTGATATCCTGACCTTTCAACAGACAATGTCTATAAAGCAAATTAACCATCATTTTAAACCCTTTTTATGCTGGAGGCAACCGGAGATGCCCTGAAGTGCAGTGCCTATGCGTAATCCAGAAGGTAGAGGGTTAACCTTGTACTCGTAGATGAAATGAACACTCAGGTGCTGGTCGCTATTACCTATGTCCATAGTTCAATGCTGTCAAAAGCCTTCCTCGATAACTAATCGCGGGGACTAATCATACAATCCAATTATCGTGATTAGAAGAATCACATTGGATGAAATGCATGGTATGAAATAAGTTTGGCCCTGAAAGCAATTGTTATTTTCAATTATGTCTTTGCTTGACCTTGTCCTATTTGCAGATAAAGTAACCATTTGCTGGCAGACGCCTGTAATAATAATACATATTAATAACGTGCCTATTCCATGTTGTATACGTGTTCATGGCGCTACATTATTATCCTGGTCAATGGATCTGTGTGCACTCTATTCCTTCTCAACTCCCTGAGGAGTATATAACCCAAGCTACCATTCTAGGAGCTACACTGTATCAGAAGTGTGAGTGAATTAATATGGAGTTTAACGTCGCTGCGGGAATCTTTCACCCATTTGCGACAATGTCAGATATCAAAAGAGTCCACATGTATACATTATTATTAGTCAGTAAAATGGTCAGGTAAGTTTCATGTTTTTGTAACCGTGGACTGTGCCGATCCTGGGATTTGAACCCTGAGTAGTTGCATTCTGAGCCATCTAACCAGGGAGCTACGAATTATCAGTCTGACAATTCAGAGAGAAGAGCCTACCAAGAATAACTCGAACAAGCCCACGTCGGGAGCCATTGTAACCGAGGACTGTACCGATCCTGGCATTTGACTCTGAGTTGCTGGATTTCGAGTCTAACATTCTACCGACTAAGATAAAGGCTTATTATTATTAATATGAAACAATAATGTTCAAACTATTTTTTTTTATTAATAATATTTTTAAAATCATTTTGGCATTCACAAATAGTTAGTGAATTAATTATTGTTTTCCATACAGCGGTTGTTTTTCCATACACATCGGAATTCACAACTTAATGGTTTGTTACTTATCTTACAATTCACTTGGCATAATTAGCACAGGTTCCACAGCACCTCTGACTCAGATATCCGGCGATCTATCACTATGCTAAGCAACACCTGCCGACATCTTGTTTTTTAATTTTGCATTGCAAAAGATCATTCCAACAAGGGTTGTTTTTCTTTCACTGCGGATATTAAATTGAACCCAATGGTAAGATTTGAACTAAAAACTCGCAGAACTTGGAACAATTTGAAAAAGTTGAAAAACAACAATCTTAAATATACATGGTATAATATGTAGCACATCACACAGAATTCTTTTCTTTTCTTACGTATTATGTTTGAAAAAAATAATCATGTTTTCTCACAAATTTGCTTCATTCTATTTTTTCGCTTTTTCATTCTATTTTTTCGCTTGAAAGGTTCCCATCATTAACGTTGGACTTCTTTTAGACATTGATGAAACGGGTTGGCAATTTGATAGTTGGTAGTAATTTTATCCTGTTGATTTGGATAGAAGGTGTATGTTATATCTTACTCACACAAGTCCTGGATCATCTGACTGAACAGCAGCCCAGCTTGTGTTAGTATATACAAAACATTACATATTGGTAAAAATATACTCAACAAAATTAATTTGTGGGGAAACTCATTTCAGAACTCATCTTAAGGACTCTAGTGCTGTTCTCCTTTAACTCACTTCCTGCTGGAGGCAACTGGAGATGCAAAATAAATTAGTTTTGTGAAAATAACAAAAGTCTGAAATGCCTACTGGGTGGAATAATACAATCAGATATATTATCTACCTACTTTCTAAATATATTATCATTTCAAACTTGTTATTTTAAAAACCGTACATTGCCACATTGCCGAAATTTATTGAAATACATACTTGCTTGCCAACACTTACTCAAGAACTCTTGACAAAAATCCAAAACGCCTACATCGCTTGAATTAAATGCGATCAGATATAGATTACATAGCAATCTTCGAATTATATTTAACCTCGTATGAATTTCAGGATCTAAGGTAGATGCCAATTGTATTAGCAAACGTAGCAAAGATTCTTGCTCCAGCTGTGCCCTGAAGGAGCAAGTTTGGCTGTTCATTAGTCTCAAGTGTTTCCATCCAGTAAATATTTAATTGTCAGGAATTATCTGTAGCTATTGTGACAAGTGGAAGACAATGTATAGACTAAAGGACTGAGGGATCGAACTCTCTCGCCAAATCTGGAATCGTCTTTATATTTATAGGAATATCATTGGTGAGCTGTCGTGTTGAGTGCCATGGATCAGACAGACTGTTTAATAATGATAATGATAATGATAATGATAATGATAATGATAATGATAATGATAATGATAATGATAATAATAATAATGACAAATAAATGAACGAATTAGTGTTTTACGTCACAACTGGAATGTTTCACCCATATGCGATGATTCACTACATTTATATAGTGCATCATTTATAATATATTAATTTTTAATTGGGTTTAGAGTCGCCTTCTAGAATCTCTCACTAATATCACCACTTGTCAGTTTAGACCAGGAGGAAACCCGCAACATCCATAGCACTGAATGTTGAAGTAAACCTGCGAGCACCAGCTGGTACTGACAAGATCAGTCACAAAGGTAACTTTCACAAACAATGTTACCAGGCCCACAGGGCAGTATTTCAACCTGGAACCATTGGCTCCGAAGTCCAACGCTCTACAACTGCGCTACCATCTGCCCCATATTACCCTGGTAAGTGCACCAATTTCACCTTCTAAACTCCATGGGGAGTATATATCTCAAGCTGATGGGAAAGTTAACATTTACAATTCCATCTGATCATACCATGACACACACACACACACACACAAACATATACATACACCACACACACATACACACACACATATACACCACACACACACACACACACACACACACACACACAAGCTCCCCTGACAGAAATGAGACCATGAACCACACACAATTCTCTCCGGACCAAAGAACCACACCGCTACTAAAGGTCAGCAAAGATCCAATTACATTCCAAACAACTCATGTCGTCACTTTGACCAAATGTAACCTTGGATTAACATCTAAGTCCAACATCCATTTTCACTTTTAAAATAACAAATCTCTTCTAATCTCATCTTGTATTATCTTTTTAGTAAGGATTAGAAAACTCGTAGAGACTACGCAATAAAAACTAACTTTAATGTTTTGGGACATCTTTCATGTTTTACTAAATGCTTTCGAACATTTATCTGAACCATTTAAAAAGTTCATTGGTTCTGGCGGTAATCAGAACAACAAGGGTTGTCGGAGAGATTTGTCAGAATAATCAGTGTCAGAGAGATTTGTCAGAATGTCGGCGAGATCTCTCAGAGATGGCTGATGCCATTGAGTGGATAGATGTCAAGTTGTGTGGGAAGTCCGAAAAACAATCTGACTGTAAACAAAAAATTAATACATGGAAAAAGACAGTTAAAAGAAACTCTGTCCTTTCAAAAAGAAAACAATTTGATTGTAAAGTAAAAAGAAAAATCCACATCTTCCAAAATTCTCTTTTCCATTGGAAAATAATTTGACTGTAAAGAAAAGCTTTACACATGGAAAAACATATTTTTAAAAATGATTAATTTTTTTCCTTGGTCAAGAAAATCTACAAATTAATAATAAAAAGATGACAAATTGAAAAATACATCTTACAAATTAGAAAAACAGTAATTTAAAACCGTAGATATGATTTTTGAAGTGTTGTAAGAATGATATTCAATAGAGTTTTGGCATGAATTTGTACATAAAGACATTCTGATACCTGTGTGGGTTGTGAGAAAACACGGCCAATTATAAAGAAGTTGGCATCCCTCCTCACAAGTTAAAGGCTGCCACTCATTGCCACACTGAGATGACAAGTGATCACTTGTTGACTTTGAAAACTCACCTGCCTCTGTCATGATCCTGTCCATAAATGTCCATAACTGTCCATTGAGTGTGTATAGACACTTCATCATCTGACCACCTTGTACCGTAGGCACCACTTCAGCATTTGGGTACCATGAACCATTTGCACCTGGGATACTTCATCAGTTGGACTCAATGAACCTTAGACACTTCAGCATTTGGGTACCATGAACTGTGTGCACATTACATATTTCATCACTTTGCCATCATGAACTGTTTTCACTTTGAACAGTTGGGTTCCATGAACTGTTTGCATCTTGAATACTTCAGCATCTGGTTATCGTGAATTTTAAAACAGTTGGGTTCAGTGAACTGTTTGCATGTTTAAGACTTCAGCATCTGGTTTCTGTGAATTGTTTTCTCTTTGAACAGTTGGGTTCCATGAACTGTTTGCACCTTGAATACTTCAGCATCTGGTTACTATGAACTGTTTGAACTTCATATGCTACGAACTGTTTGCACATTGGATACTTCATCAGTTGGGTACCATGAACTATTTACCCTGGACACTTCAGCAGATGGTATCATGAATTGTTTGCATCTTAGACACCTCAGCATCTCAGAAACTGGAATCCTCCTGAAATGAAATGTCAACCAACTGTAATAATCTACAAAAGAACTATCAGTATGGTTTTATTTTTTGCTTGCTCATTAAGCAAGCAAAAAATAAAAGAAGAAAGGATACCTTATTTCATCCATTAGTTTATATTTCAACGCAATATTTTTCTATATGCAATATACATGGTGGGAGATGCTATGCAATCGTCTAACTATATCCCACAGTTCGTGTGATTGGCTGGCTAATTAATAACGTATTTTCATTGGCTGCCAGTCAGCTGAAACCTCTTTGACATTCCACTGCATCATGTGTCGATTTCAACATCTGATTGACATTTTACACAAAACTCTGTGAAACTTCAGATGATGTTTTGCCTTCTGCAGTAACTGTCGTCTGTCACATATATGATTGCATATATATGCCGTATCCATATACAAATCAGTCATCAGGACAGTAGACATTAAAATTATCATATTAAATAGTAATCACACTATAATATACATTTGTTTTTAAACTTCTAATTTTAATGGTGTACATTGTGCTTGAGGAAGAATATTTTCATTAATGCATAAAACTTTGTCTTATTCCACGTGTATTTATTTCTGGACATCATGAACTTACAGCATTACTTTCACAAGAGAAAGATAATCTGTAATCTATCATACTGAGTGGGTTATAGTCAATTAGTAACATATCAGACAAACACAGCCACTAAGACATAGCATGCCTTGTCAGGTTGGGGCATGAGGAAACCCGCAACATCCATAGCACTGAATGTTGCAGTAATCCTGCAAGCACCAGCCGGTACTGATAGACCAAGGATGATATCTGCACTGTCTCAGAGATATGGATGCACTTGCTAACATAAACTCTCTAAACAAATTAACATCACGTCCATTGGGCTGCCTCTCAATGGGCTGTCTCTCGCTATCAGAGGTCTTCTGTTCCCTCCATCGGCTAAGTGCTTCATGAAGGCCGATAATTATTTCACGCCCCTCTTCAACATCCCTCTTGCAAATGAAGGAACAGTCAGCTCCACATGATATTTGTATGTGGAAACAAACCTCCGTTAACCCTCTCCATGCTGGATTAGGCACAACCACTGCTCTTTAAGACATCTCTGATTGCCTTCAGCATGGAGAGGGTTAATGAACTCTTGCCATGTTGGAAGTAACCAGGAAAAGCCCTACAGAGACTAATCCAGCAGGGAAAGGGTTAAGGAGTCCCTGAGAAAATGTATCTTTGAGAATTTTATTATATTTTTTATATATACATTTTATTTTTTAAATTGTTGATTAAAGGATAACTATACAATATTTTATACTGAACAAAACAATAAAGAAGAATTATATGGTTCTTTTAACATCATGAGCAATGCCTTGAAGATTCTTCCAATTATAGCATGGCTTGTCATTTTTTTGAGGATTTTTATACTAACAGACATGAATATTTTCAGAGATAATAATTAACACTGCCAACCATGTAAATCCTGGGATTCCAACGCAAGTATCTGGATTTTGAGTACAATGCTCTACCAACTTAGCCAAAGCTCTGCCTGAGACCAGTAGGAACATTTTATATCTCACTCTGCTACATCTTTATGAGAGGTCTGAGAAACTTTATATTGATCTGCAAAAAGTAATGACAAATATCTTGGAGTGCCAATGTCTAAAAATATGTCCAACAAATATTTTGTTTGAATAAAAAATTGTAACAAACCATCTTTGACAAGGACTACATTCAGGGCTCTAGACTAACATTCTGAGTTACCTGCCCACAGAACAAGTAGCAAAGACATCAAATGTGCAAAATATTAACGAGTAGGTTGCCCGAAATGCAATTTAACTTGCCCCTGAACGTCGGGCGTAAGTTAGTCCAGAGCCCGGACATTACATACATATCCAGCCTAGGAGAGATGGTATTTAACCAGAAAGCATGTTTCAATTTAAACCTCCACAAACACAGGGAAAATATTATCAATTCCTTCCAGAGATTAATGCAATAAATCCTTCTTAGCCAAGTCTTGGGCAATACATTCTGTATAAATCTAAAAGCCTTGTAGATAAATGCACTTCTCAACACGATTCAGATGGCATGAAGATTCTCAAGGGAGCTCTGCTATAACAAGACCTGTCTCAAGATTCCCGGATGTAATTCATGTAGATATTTTGTCAGTGAGAAAGTGCAACTACTTAACAGGGCAAGATCTGTGACACGAGGAAGATGCCCATGACCCTAGGGAGATAACTGCAATGTTCCATGTTCTATTTTAAATGTTGCAATAAGCAGCCATGGCAGTTCTATATGTGGATTGTTATTGTCTGGTTGTAATAAATCTCATTCAAATTCTTCAGTAGAACTATAACTACACAAAACTGGTCTTGAGATTCCGAAACTGTTTTAAATATGATTTCATTTTCCTCAAGTTTTATTCATAAATCCCCAATTTGAGAGCTTGAGCATGAAATCGTACAGAAACACCCCCAGAAATACCCCAGAAATACCACAAGCATCCCAGAAATACCAATCCAGATCTTCAGCCAAACGTGATTAGTCATTTCCAGCATATGACATAAAACATGACAGGTTAAAAAGGTATTAATTAGGATGAGCAGCACTGAGGACTCATTTCAAGTGAGTTCTTCACCAGCTAATTGAGACTGCCTCACTATGAAAACATCTTCAAGAAGGCGATGTCATCACTAGGGTGCTAGATGTCGGCTTCAAAGACTCTGCTCTTTCCTGTCCTTGTCATGTTCCAATCATGGACTGGCTGTGCCTTTGGTTCCGTTGTGGAGTGGTAAGCGAAACCCACAGCGATATTGCAGCAAGAGTTTGTCGAGAAAGTTGCAAAGAATTGAATTGCATCTGGGATGATAAGCTGTGGCAGCCATGGCATTGAGTGGTAAGCGATACCTATGAGGATATTGCAGTAAGAGTTTGAGAAAGTTGCAAAGAATTGAATTGTATCTGATTATAATGGGATGAGAAGCTGCAACAACCATGTTATTTAGTGGTGATGATACCCATAGTGATATTACAGTAAAGTATAGAATTGTATATGATTATAATGGGATGAAAAGCTGCAGCAAACATGTTATTTAGTGGTGATGATACCCATAGTGATATTACAGTAAAGTATAGAATTGTATATGATTATAATGGGATGA
>JAUTBV010089335.1:0-18972 GCA_032361325.1 Lepetodrilus fucensis | reverse complement strand
GGTTCGACAATTAACAGTTTAGGAATTGATTATAAACCCAAAGTGAGCCTTGATGGAGAAAACGTCTTATCCTGAACAAATTAATCTTTTTTTTAAAGAGCTTGTTCTAGATATTAGAGAAGCATTAGATCCTGATTTTATTATAATTACAGGTAGTTTTGGTAAAGGATCTTGGTTGTATTCTGGTTCGGAATTAATAAGTGATTTTGAGCTAGCCTTTGTTTGTGAAAGTAAATGGTCAATTTCAAAAAAGAAGAACCTTATAAAAAAAATAAATAATAAATATCCTTATGATATTAGTTTGAAAGGATATTTAACTGCAAATGTTGAGCGTAAAGCCATATCAAACTATTCAACACAAAATTCGGGATATTTAAGTTTAGATTTCTTTGACTCATTTCAAGATGCAAAGTACTTGTATATTAAAAATCAGAATAAATTAAAACTAGTTTGTGATACTAATGAAGTTCCAGCATGGGAAGCTTGGCGTTTATACGTAAATAGAATGGCTGATTTATTAAAATTAGAATGTTCTAATTATGATAAACAAACGATAGATTATTATTGGTTAAAAATATTTGTATCCACAGCGGATGCTTATTGTATTGTCAATAAGATATATGATAAAAATGTCTCCAGACGATTAGATATATTTAATAAAAAGTTGATAGAAGAGGATGAAGGATTAACAGAAATATGTAAGGATTCGTTTCCAATTATTGAAAGTGCATTAAAGGCAAGAGAGAAGCATGATTTGCAATTCTTTAAAATCGATTTAAAATCGAATGATTATAATCAAGTAATTAATGCTTGGATGGATTATTTTCAAAAAAGATTAGCGATAGAGGAAGGAATTATTTTCAATGATAGTAATGAATTCTACAAGAAATATTTAAATAAAAAGGAACTTCAAAAAAAATACTTAGGATTTAATTATAAATATAATTTATTGTTATCAAACGGAATTCGATTGATTTACAATCCAAAATTATTGGGTTTAAAGTTTAAATTTTATAATCAAAGTATTAGCTGGCGACATACAATTCTTTTAAGCTTATCGTCAGTTTTTAGAGAACACAGTTTGGGAGATGCAAATTTTCAAAATACAGAGTATATATTGAGTAAATTAATAAATAAAAAAGACATGAATAAACTCAATAAAAAAGAGATTATTCAAATTGCATTAAACTACTGGAAATTTTTACGTTAGATGACAAATAACAAATACATTATTAAAGTTATAGCACCTTGGATGATTGATGAATTGATTGCTTTTTCTAAGTATGCTAAAGTAGATGTTATTCTTTTGCAGAAGCAAGAAGAATTTTATAATGAAGGGTTAGGAAAATTAAAGATAAATAATTTAAAAACTTATACAGAACCATTTTCGTATAAAAATATAGTTAAGAAGCTTATTGTTGCAGTATTTTTCTTTTTTCAAAACCTTTTTAAGTTTAGAGTTGATTATAATATAGTTATTGGATTAAAAGCAATTTTTACATTTTTAAAATTAGATTTATCTCACTTTTCTAAAGAGTCTAATATTCATGCACAATTCGCAACCCAATCGGCAATTATTTCTTTGCTTATTAAAAAATATTATGGAAATGAACCTCAATATTCATTTACTTTTCATGCGTATGATATATATTTTAATAATAAATGGTTCAATTTATTAGTAAAAAATTGTCACCAGGCATTTAGTATTTCAAATTTCAATATCGAGTATGTGCAAAAAAAATTTATAAATTCAAATAAAATTGTTCTTTCTCGCCTCGGTGTTTTTAGAAGTAAAATTAATAAAGAAAATAAAAAACAGTCTAACACATTTACTCTTGGCTTAATGAGCTGGTTTGTAGAGAAAAAAGGAATTAGTTATTTGTTAGAAGCGTTTAAAATCCTAAGAGAAAGTGGATTCGAAAACATTAAGTTAAAATTGGCAGGTGATGGGCCTTTAAAAAAGAATTTTATGCAATATATTGATGAGAATAAGTTGTCAAATAATATTGAATTTATAGGTAAGATTAAAGGGCAAGAAAAAGAAGATTTTTATAACTCTTTAGATGTGTTTATTTTACCCTCAATCAAATTAAAAAATGATCAAGATGGTATTCCTGTTGTCTTGATGGAGGCAATTGCATATTCACTACCCATAATAAGTACAGATGTTTCTGGTATTCCAGAAATATGTATTGATGATTATAATGGGAGGCTAATTGAAGAAAGAAATATTCAAAAAATAAAAGAATCTATCCTTGAGGTTTATAAAAATAAAAATATAGAATATTCAAAAAATTCTTTTGCTTTAAGTAATGAGTATGATATTGAGAAAAATTCAAAGAAGAAATTAATAAACCTTAATTGGGATGTTAATTTTTAAATAAAATTTATTTATGAAAATATTAATAGACATAGGGCATCCAGCTCATATACATTACTCTAAAAATGCTATAAAACAATGGCAGAAAAATGGTCATGAAATTATTATTACGACCAGAGATAAAAAAGTTATTAAAGAGCTTCTGGATAATTTAAACCTTCCATATATTAATAGAGGAAAAGGTAAAAATTCAAAATTAGGGAAACTTATTTATATGATTTATGCGGATATGAAACTATTAAGAGTTTCAATGAAATATAAACCAGATATATATCTTAGTTTTTCTTCACCTTATGCTGCTCAAGTAGCCTACTTATTAGGTAAACCGCATATTGCTTTTAACGATACAGAACATACAGATAAAATACATTCAAAATTTACATATCCATTTAGTTCATCTGTTATTACGCCTGCAAGCTACCAAAATGATTTGGGAGTTAAGCAGGTTCGTTTTAATAATATTGATGACGGTTTGTATTTGCACGATAATTATTTTAAAGCTGATCCGAATATCAAAAAAGAACTATCACTGGAAGAAAATGAAGAGTATGTTATTCTTCGGTTTGTATCATGGAATGCTCATCACGATTATGGACAATCAGGTTTAGATTTAGAAACTAAAAGAGAATTGATAACTATTTTAAAGGAAAAGTATAGAATATTTATATCTTCAGAAGAAGAGTTGACTGAAGAATTTAAACCTTATGAAATTAATATTTTACCACATAAAATGCATGATGTTCTTGCTGAAGCTACTTTGTTTATAGGTGAAAGTGGAACCATGGCATCTGAGAGTTCTTTTTTAGGAACAGCTTCAGTTTATATTAATTCTTTGCCATTGATGTGTTATTTAAAATTAGAACAGGACGAAGGTTTGTTGAAGCATTTTAAATCCTCTAAAGGAGTTGTAGATTATGTTAAAGAGTTAATAAATGAATCAGATTTAAAGCAAAATTCTATATTAAAATCAGAGAGCATGAAAAAGAATTTTATTGACCCTACAAAATTCTTGGTATGGTTTATAGAGGAGTACCCTAAAAGTGCTCAAGTTATAAGAGATAATCCAAATTATCAATTAAAATTTAAGTAGTGTGAATATATTATTAGGAGATATTTCTAGCTATAAAGCTATTGCCGTTGCAAAATTTATTCACAAAAATTACCCAGAATATAAAATATATTCTTTTGATTCTAGAGAGTTCACAAAGAATATACATACAAAATATATTTATGAAAATTTTGTAATTAAAGATGACGATGTCAGTTCATATGTTGCTATAATTGAAAAATATGAAATTGATTTTTTTATTCCCGTTATTAATAGTGTGCTTACTAAGTTTTGGAAAAATAAAGAGAGTTTTAAGTCGACCTTAAATTATTTAGGTGATTTCAACACCTATACTATTTTAAATGATAAATCAGAATTACATGCTTTAGCCGAAAAATTACAGGTAAAAGTACCCAGAAAATATAAAAAAATAGAAGATGCTAAAGTTCCATTTGTAGTTAAACCAACAAATTTATCATCAGCTGAAGGTGTAATTTATGTTAATGATAAGAATGAGATTCCTAATGATTATAATTTTGATAATATTATAATTCAAGAATTTGTAAAAGGTAAAGGAGTTGGGTATTCATTTTATTGTAAAGATGGAAAAATATTAAATGCTTATGGGCATGAGCGATTGGCTGAATACCCTGTATCTGGTGGATCAAGTACCTATAGAACAGAATATCGAGATGATAGAATGTTTACTGTAGCTGATAAAATTATAAAGAATCTTAATTATACAGGTTTTGCGATGTTTGAATTTAAATTAACAGATGCTAATGAATTATATTTATTAGAAGTTAACCCAAGAATTTGGGGTTCTATCAATCAAGGTTTAGCTAATGAGGTAAATTATTTTGAAGGGATTTTTGGCGCTTCAAAAATTAAATCTAAAAGAAAACATACACCAGTTAATACTTACATAGGTCCATTAATCTATGTCTCGTTACTTAAATATTTTTTAAGACTCAATTTTAAATCTTTGTCCATTTTTATTAAAAATATTTTTAATAATGAGTCTGATGTTAGTGTTGTAAAAGACCCCAAAGGATATTTTTCTACTATTTTAAGAAAATTAAAAGGATGAAGAAAAAAATTAATGTAATCGATCTGGATCAAACGTTAATTCCTTATGATTCTTTTAGAGTTTTAATAAAAGAGGAAATAAAAAAAATTAATTTAAATATAATTTTTTATACAATAGTACGAGTTGTTAAATTAATATCAGCAGAAAAATATAAAGAGAAAATTACTCGTTTCATTGAAAAGAAGCATGATAAATCATATTTAAAAAAAATCGCAAAAAAACTTTATCAAGATATTGATATACGGGTATTAAACGAAGTAGAAGATGAAACTGATGTTAATACGATTAATGTTTTATTAAGTGCATCTCCAAACTGTTATGTGAAATATTTAATTGAAGAATTGGGATGGGTAGGGGCAGGAAGTTATTTTGATGAATCTAAGAATTTTATTCATTTGTATAGTAAGGATAAAATATACTGGATAGAGAAAAATTTTGATAAAAATATATATAATTATAATATGGCAATTTCTGATAGTGCATCAGATGATGAATTGCTTAAACTTTTTAAGAAAGAAATTAAATGGATTTTACCGTAAAACAGTATAAAGACCTATTAAATAAAATAAAGTTAGAAGGTTATGAGTTTCAAACCTTTTCTGAATTTATAAAAGAACCTAAAGAAAAAGCAGTAATCTTACGGCATGATGTAGATTTGTTACCTTTAAACTCATTAAGATTTGCTCAGATTCAAGAAGAAATAGGAGCAAAAGGCACTTATTATTTTAGAGCAGTTCCTGAGAGTTGGGATGAAAATGTAATTGCTCAAATTTCTAATTTAGGACATGAAATTGGATATCATTATGAGAACCTAACTACTTGTAAAGGAAATTTAGAAAAAGGAATTAAGGATTTTGAAATAAATTTAGCTGCATTACGTAAACTCTCGCCAGTTTCTACAATTTGTATGCATGGTAGTCCGATGTCAAAATACGATTCAAAAGATCTTTGGAAAGCATATAAATATCAAGATTATGATATTATAGGTGAGCCTTATTTTGATGTTAACTTTGATGAGGTATTTTATTTAACAGATACCGGTAGAAAGTGGGATGGAGACAAAGTGAGTGTTCGAGATAGAGTAGATAGCTCTTATGATTTAAATTTTCATACGACACAAGATGTTATTGATGCATTAGCTAATAATAGATTACCAAATAAAATTATGTTTACTTTTCATCCACAACGCTGGAATGATGATTTGTTTATGTGGAGTAAAGAATTAATATTGCAAAACACTAAAAACATAATTAAAAAATATTTTTTTGTTACAAGTTAAGAAATAATTTATTTGTAACAAACCTCGAACTTGCTGATTTTTATAGGATTAATTTGGTTAATTCATTGAAATTATGTATGTTTGCATTGTTGAAAAAGAGATTAAAATTAAAATGTCAGTTTTGTCTACCCCTTACGATGAAATTAAGTATGTTAACTCTATTTTTAAATTAAGAGTTAATATCACTTCTTATTTAGATTTCCTAAATAAAAATATTTTGTTTTTCGGGTTAAAGAAACTAAATTTAGTTAAGATAGAGGTCTTTAAATACCTTTGTTTTAATGCATTTTATTCACCCCTAAATAGACGCTATGATTAGAAAACTACAAAATGAAAATTCTCTTAATGGAGACACACAAAAAACTTATCGAAATAGTAATAACGGAGTAAAACGAAGAATTTACCGTAATAATGTGGTGGATTCTAGTGAAAACGTAAAAGTATTTTCTCTAGAAGAAAGAGCTGAAATTATTGCCGAAGGTCAAAGAGGTAAGATAACACTCAGAAAAATTTGTACTAGAGAAGGAATTACGCCAGTTACATTTCGTAAATGGACTCAAGATTTTTTAAAAGTTAATAATGATGAGTATAATGAAGGATTGTATGAAGCAGGTAATTTTACACAGGATGAAAGGTTTAAAATAATAATTGAAGGTAAAAGCGGTGTAACTAGTATTGCTCAAATATGTAGAAGAGAGAATATTACACAAGACATTTTTTTAGAATGGAGTCAGGAATTTTCAAATACAGCGAAAAGTAAGTTACAAAGCTTTAAGAAAAAAAAGAATTCCGTTTATTTAAAAAATAAACAATTAATAAGTATTACATCAGATGTTGATGTGTTTAATTATTTTGAAAATTATGTTGATTTATCTACTGAAAAAACATTAGTTGTTTTAAAATCAAATAGTGCAAGGTTAGATAAGCTAAAGAATATTGAAAATGTCATTAGTTTGCAAAAAATAAATGACATAAGATATATTAATAAATATTTTGAAAAAATAAATTCAAAACTTCAAAATAATGGCGTTTTTATTGGTTGTTTAGAGACTTTTTCTTCTAGAAGGAAAAGGATGAAAATCAATAAAATTCCTGTTATAAATAATATATATTTTGGTTTTGAATTCTTATTTAAAAGAATACTTTCAAAAGTATCCTTTACAAAGAAACATTATTTTAATATAACTAAAGGAAATGATAGATTACTTTCTAAAGCAGAAGCTTTAGGTAGGTTGGTTAGTTGTGGGTTTAGTATTATGGATTACAAATCTATTGATGGTCTACTTTATTTTGTAGTAAAGAAAGTAAAAGAGCCTGCATTTGATTTAAAACCAAGTTATGGACCATTATATAAGATGCCACGTTTAGGTAAAAATGGAAAAACAATTGGTGTGTATAAATTTAGAACAATGCACCCTTATAGTGAATATTTACAAGATTATATTGTAAATGCACATGGTTATGCGAATACAGGTAAACCCGCAGATGATTTTAGAATACCAGCATGGGGTAAATTTATGCGAAGATTTTGGTTAGACGAAATACCTCAATTATTAAATGTATTGAAAGGTGAACTAAAATTAGTTGGAATTAGACCCGTATCTAAAAGATATTTTCAAGATATTCCAAAAGAAATGCAAAAATTGCGTTTAACCCAAAAACCAGGTTGTGTGCCGCCTTATGTTGCCTTAAATAGAGAAGGAAATGTAATGAGTGTATTGCAATCAGAAAAAGAATATTTGGAAGAAAAAATTAAAAACCCTTACACTACAGATACCAAATACTTTATTAATGCAGTTTTTAATATTGTTGTTAAACACAAGAGAAGTGCTTAGTAAAAAAAAACTACTTTATTCATTAAATTATAAGCTCTTAAATGAGTAATGGCAAGTATTCTTAAAAGTTTATAATTTAATGGATAATAATAATTTTTATATTTTAATTCCTTTTTAAGGATTTAAAAACCATTTACACCAAAAACACATAACATTTTATTTGTTATCTTCGTTTCTTGAATTTAGAAATACTCAAGAATAAGAATAAAATGATAAACAAGAAAATAGATTTTAAGTTTCTTGTTTTGAAATGATGTTTTTTTCTGCAATTTTAAATTAGTTATTCTAAATTTTTAGTTTTTTATTCTGAATATTTTATATGTATGCAGTACTATGAATATCTAGAATAAACTATTTTGAGAATAGTTAATAAATATAATTAACAATTTTCTTGTTTTTTAACGTTTACCTAGTATAATAATTAAATATATTTTTTATGGAATTTGAATTAAAAAACACACCTTTTGATGAAGAGGTTTTTGAAGAGTCAATAAGTTTTAGAGAAGTTTTAGAAAAATATTTAATACACATAAAATGGTTTATCATTAGTGTATTGGTCTTTAGTGTTCTAACCTTTTTGAAATTACGGTATGAGGTGCCACAATATAATGTTAGTGCTAGTATATTGATTAAAGAAAAAGAAAAAGGGTCATCATTTTCAGATTTATCTTCTTTTGAAAATATGGGATTATTTGGCTCAAATGATGAGAGCTTAGAAAATGAGATCCAAATCATAAAGTCGAGAGCCTTAATGACTAAAGTTGTAGAGGAACTTAAATTAAATATTCGATACTTTATTGAAAACTCACCCTATGATTTAGAGCAATATCCTAATTTTCCAATTGTTGTAAATTTTAAATCTGATTCAGTTTCAATAAATAAAATAGGAACAAGTTTTAAAATTTTTATTAAGTCAGAAAAAGAATTTGAGTTTTTTAATTTTGATGAAATTTCAGTTGGGAATAAAGTTTTCGGTAAAGATTTTAAAGCAGATTTGGGAAATGAAGATGTATCAAATAATCGTTTAATTAGTATTGATTTAAATAAAAACTTTAATACAGATTTGATTGGGAAAACAATTGTAGTAGTGGTAAGTCCAGTAAAAAATGTGGTTAGTAATTATTTGGCAGGAGTGATAATTGAACCCATAAATGAAAAGCTTTCAAAAGTTTTAACCTTGTCAGTTGATGAAACTGTAAAAGAAAAGGGGATTGCTTTACTAAATAATCTAGTAGAACAATTTAATGCAGATGGAATAAATGATAAAAAACTGATTGCGCAAACCACAACAGATTTTTTAGATGAGCGAATAGCCTTAATTTCGAGGCAGTTGTCTTCAATCGAAGGGGAGGCGCAACAATTTAAAACAAGTAAAGGAATGATTGGAGGTGCAGCAGGAGCGGGTATTTTTTTAGAATCATCTTCAGCAAACGAAAGAGAATTAGTTGCTGCAAGGACTCAATCAAGTTTGGCAGGCTTTATGTTTGATAAATTAAATAAAAGTGGAAGTGGTGAATTGCTTCCCGGTAATATTGGTTTGGCAGATCAGGGGATTCTTGGTTTAGTAAACGAAAATAATGCTTTAGTTTTAAAAAGAAACCGTATTTTAAAAAGTTCAAGTGTAAAAAATCCGATAGTTGTTAATATTGATTCTCAATTAAGTGCGATAAGGAATAACTTGACCAGTAGTTTGAATACGGTAAGATCGTCTGCAAGAATACAAGTCAATGCTTTAAGTTCGCAAAGAAGTCGAATTAGTGGAAGAATAGCTGCTGTTCCAAGAAATGAAAAAGAATATAAAAACATAGTTAGAGAACAGGAAACTAAAAATGGATTATATATGTTTTTATTGCAAAAACGAGAAGAATCTATTTTGTCAAATTCAATAAGTGTAACAAAAGCTAAAGTAATTGATGCCGCTTATAGTGATGGAAACAAAGTTTCTCCTAAAAAAGCAATAGCTTTTTTAGGATCGATTATTTTAGGTTTATTACTTCCGTTTTTAGTAATCTATGTTAAAGATATGTTGGATACTAAAATTCATGATGAAAAAGATATTCGTAAATTAAAAATTCCTTATATAGGAGATATACCTTTAACAAATACAAAGAAAGATGTTTTTCTTAAAGATGGAGATAATTCAAACATAGCTGAAGCATTTCGTTATATTAGAACCAATCTAAACTTTATGTTAGATAGTAAAGAAATGGGAAAAACAGTTTTTGTTACCTCCACACTTAGTGGTGAAGGAAAAACTTTTACAGCAATTAATTTGGCTTCATCTTTAGCTGTATCTGGAAAGAAAACGTTGCTTTTAGGAATGGATTTAAGAGCTCCGAAAATAACTAGATATTTGGATTTAGAAGATATTTTAGGAGTTACTAATTATATTTCAAACTCTAATTTAACACTTAATGATGTTACCGAGAAATATACCAAATTTAAAAATTTACATTTGGTGAACTCTGGTGATATACCACCAAATCCAGTAGAATTGTTAATGAGTAAACGAGTGAGGCAAATTTTTGAAGAAGCTAAGCTTAAATATGAGTATATTATTGTTGATACGGCTCCAGTAGGAATGGTTACAGATACAATTCAAATGAGTGAATTCTCTGATCTAACCATATATGTTGTTAAAGCAAACTATTTAGATAAGAGAATGCTTCATATACCTGAGAAACTGCATAGAGAAAATAAATTACTAAATATGGCTATGTTAATTAATGGTTCTGACCATAGTAAAGGTGCTTATGGTTATGGCTATGGTTATGGCTATGGTGATAAAAACAAAAAAAAGCCTTGGTATAAAAAAGGTTAGAATTAAAATATATAAAATAGGAATTTTATATTCCTATTTTTAACCTGAATAACTAGAAATCACAAATTATTATACTTAAAATAGCTGTTAATATTAATTCTATATTTTTATTTAAATATTGAATTATCAAAGAGTTATCAGTTAAGTAATTTAATGTTTGTTTGGTTAGTTATTGTGTTTTGTGTATATTTGATGTTACTGTTTAGAAAAAGAAAATAGCTTATTAAAATTCCGCCCCCTATGGAAGAGATTGTTAAATTTTATATTGAAATTTTCAATGTTGGTCGTATGTAAAATACACTTCAACAATTTCTTCGTATAACTATCCATTAATTTTTATCAAAACATTCTGAGCTAGGGGCTCACATTTAGTTAAGTCATTTTTCATTTCTTACAATATAAAATTAATTGTTTAGCAACTTAGTTCCATATTATTGTGGCTGAGAACGGCGAAGCCGTAAAAAATGATACTCTCTATAAGAGGAGAATTTATGTATAATATTAAAATAAAATAATGAATAAAAAAATAGCATTTATTACAGGAATAACAGGACAAGATGGAGCTTATTTAAGTGAGTTTTTGTTAAAAAAAGGATATGTAGTTCATGGTTTGAAACGACGCTCTTCTATGTTTAATACAGATAGAATTGATCATTTATATCAAGATCCACATATAGAAAACAGAAATTTTATTTTGCATTATGGCGATATGACTGATAGTACAAATTTAATCCGATTGATTAAAGAAATTCAACCCGATGAAATTTATAACTTGGCGGCAATGAGTCATGTACATGTATCTTTTGAAATACCTGAATATACTGCTAACGCTGATGGTATTGGTACATTAAGAATATTGGAAGCAGTTCGGTTTTTGGGTTTAGAGAAAAAAACAAGAATATATCAAGCCTCAACCTCAGAATTATATGGAAAGGTGCAAGAGGTGCCTCAATCTGAAACGACACCATTTTACCCTAGAAGCCCTTATGCAGTTGCAAAAATGTATGCTTATTGGATTACCGTAAATTATAGAGAAGCGTATGGTATTTATGCCTGTAACGGAATTTTATTTAATCATGAGTCACCCATTCGAGGTGAAACATTTGTAACACGTAAAATAACCAGAGCTACAGCAAGAATTGCTATGGGTTTACAAGATAAATTTTATTTAGGAAACTTAGATGCTCAAAGAGATTGGGGGCATGCCAAAGACTATGTACGTATGATGTGGATGATTTTACAAGCAGATCAACCAGAAGATTGGGTGATTGCTACAGGAAAAACTACAACTGTAAGAGATTTTGTAAGAATGGCTTTTGAAGAAGTTGGCATTGAATTAGAATTCAAAGGAAAAGGTGTTGATGAAAAAGGTTATATAAAATCATGCAGTAATCCAAAATTTCAATTAGAAATAGGAAAAGAAATCCTATCTGTGGATCCTAAATACTTTAGACCTACAGAGGTAGAATTATTGATAGGTGATCCAACCAAAGCAAAAACAAAATTAGGATGGAAGCTAAAATATGATTTAAAAGATTTAATTAGAGATATGATGCAAAGTGATGTAATATTAATGCAAAAAGATCAGTATTTAAATGATGGAGGTTATACTACTATGAATTATTATGAATAAGTCTTCCAAGATTTACATAGCTGGGCATAGAGGCTTGGTGGGGTCTGCTATTGTTAAAGATTTAGAATCGAAAGGGTATACTAATTTAGTTTATAGAGCCCATCGTGAATTAGATTTGTTGGATAGTGAAGCGGTTGCAAAATTCTTTGTTCAGGAAAAACCTGAATATGTAATTTTAGCTGCTGCTAAGGTAGGAGGTATTGTAGCAAATAATACCTATCGAGCAGATTTTATATATGAAAATTTAATGATTCAAAATAATGTGATTCATCAAAGTTATTTGCAAAAAGTTAAAAAATTATTATTCTTAGGGAGTTCTTGTATTTATCCAAAAAATTGTGATCAACCAATGAAAGAAGAGTATTTGTTAACCGATGAATTGGAATATACAAATGAACCCTATGCAATAGCCAAAATAGCAGGTATTAAAATGTGCGAATCATATAACTTACAATATGGTACAAATTTCATATCAGTTATGCCTACGAATTTGTATGGCCCTAATGATAACTTTGATTTAGAGAAATCACATGTTTTACCTGCTTTGATTAGAAAAATTCATTTAGGTAAAGCATTAGAATCAGATGATTGGGAGACATTGAGAAAAGATCTGAACAAATTACCTATAGAAGGTATTGACGGAGTGTCAAACAAAGTACATATTATTGAAAAATTGCATAAATATGGTGTTCAAAAAGATGTTAATGGAGATGTTAAAATAGAAATATGGGGATCTGGGAAACCTATGCGCGAATTCTTATGGTCTGAAGATATGGCAAATGCCTGTGTATTTATTTTAGAAAATCGAGATTTTAAAGATACTTATAAACACGATCAACAAGAAATAAGAAACACGCATATCAATATTGGTACAGGAGTAGATATTACGATTAAATCTCTTGCAGAAACAATCAAAGAGACTATTGGTTTTAAAGGATTGCTGTTTTTCAATACAGATAAACCAGATGGAACAATGAAAAAATTAACTAATGTTTCGAAACTACATGATTTGGGATGGAAACATTCCATTGAGTTACAAGAGGGTATTGAAAAAATGTATTTATGGTATACCTGTTAATAATTTACTTGCTATGAAGAATTATATAACTTAAAATTTTTGCTATGGAAAAAAATTACACTAAGATTAAACCTCAAAATGGATTTAAACACAAAGCTAGAAAAAAGAGAATAAATAAAAGAGCTTATATTTCTAGTCATGATTTCGTAAAAGATACTGTGCTGTCAGTTCCCAGGACTGTTTCTATTGACAGAATTAAAAAATTCCAAAATGAATATTTGCGGAATAGTTATTGGAATGCTTCGAAAAGAGGTTTTGACATACTATTTTCTTTATCCGTAATTGTTTTTGTCCTTTCATGGGTATATCCACTATTATATATTTTGATTAAAATGGAATCTAAAGGACCTCTTATTTTTAAACAGAATCGGAATGGTTTAAATCAAGTAGAGTTTGGATGTTATAAATTTAGGTCTATGGAAGTTAATGACTATTCAGAAACCGTACCTACATATGAAAAAGACCCTAGAATTACCAAAATTGGAAAGTTTATACGTAAATATAGTATTGATGAATTGCCTCAATTTATAAATGTTCTTAAAGGAGAAATGACTATAGTTGGACCTAGACCTCATATGGTAACTGAAACAAATGCATTTAATAAAATATCAAATACTTTTTATATTCGACATCAAGTAAAACCTGGAATTACAGGTTTGGCACAAATTAATAATTGTAGAGGAAAAATAGACTGTATTGATGACTTAACGAATAGATTAAAATACGATCTATTGTATATTAAAAATGCATCTTTACTTTTAGATTTTAATATAATTTATAAAACCTTCGCAAAGATGATTTATGGAGATGAAAAAACAGGATAGAACTTGAAAACATCATATAATGATTGATGAATATAATATTTACAGTATCGTAATAATTGTAGAATGATACCAGAAGATGAATAAATAAATTATTGATATTAATAACCTCATGACACTCCTTCTATGTGTGATTTATTATTAACATGACGGGAAATAAGCGTAATTTTATTGAAAAATAAATTTTAAAAATTAATTCCAAAATTCCCCTCTTGAGAGGGGTTAGGGGTGTGTTTTAGAAAGTAAGTACTCCTTTTTCTATCACGGTAAATTACCGTCGGGTTAATAAATCAATTCAAGATATTTATTGCCAAATTTGTATAGGTAAGAATAATCTACAAAATTTTAAAAGTTAGCAAGATTGCTCATCTATTTAAAGGTGAGCACTTTTCATATTAAGAGACCAACTATTTTAATTAAATATAGAATAATTAAGTTTAACCCAAAGAACAATAAGGATTGAGATACAGTCTGATTTAATAGACCTTTACTCTTAATTTAAATGAAACTGTTTTAAATGATCGTTGCAGAAAAGTCAAAATATATAACATTTATTGCTTTTTTTATGGACATGATTTCACTTTTGATATCATTTGTCTTAGCCTATTTTATTTATTTTGATGAAATAACACACGAGGTAAGCATTTATTATTGGCTATTTTTATTATTTCAGGTTTTATGGTTTGGAGTAACTTTGAGATATAATTTATTTGAAATTCCAAGGATAGCCTATTTAGATCGAATAATTTATAAAAACTTAAAAGCTATATTTCTATTTATGCTTTTCGTGATTGCCTTTATGTTTTTTATCTCTTCGTATAATATTCCTAGAAAATTTGTACTATTAGTTATATTTATTTTTGCTATACAAATAATTTTCTCAAAAATTATTCTCGTTAGCTTTGTTAAGAAATATAGAGAACTTGGTCGTGGATTTAAAAATGTTGTGTTAATTGGCTTTAATGAAAATATGGAAAAAGTTATTGATAAAATAGTAACTAACCCAAGCTATGGTTTCAAAATAAAAGGCCTTTTTACTAGTGCAAACCTTATTAGTCATTCAAGTTTGTTTTATAAAGGAGAGCTCGATAAAGCATTAGATTATTGTGACAATAATGAGATTGATGAATTAATGATTTCATTGCCAAGTTATAAAAGTGACTTTATAAATAGGGTGTTAAAATATGGAGAGAATAACATGATAAGAGTAACAATTATTCCAGAGTTTTCGGAATATTTATCTCAAATGTTTGTGATGGACTATTTTGATGGTTTACCTGTGATAAAAACTAGAAAAGAGCCTTTAGAAAAGCTTAGAAATAAAATAGTAAAAAGAATGTTTGATATTGCTTTTTCATGGTTTGTGATTATATTTGTTTTTACTTGGGTCTTTCCTCTAATAGCAATTGCAATAAAACTAACGAGTAAAGGGCCTGTGTTTTTTACCCAACTGCGTTCAGGAAAAAATGAGGAACCTTTTAAATGTTATAAGTTTAGAAGCATGTATATTAACAGTGATTGTGACTCGCTTCAAGCTTCAAGAAATGATTCACGTATAACACCTGTTGGTGAATTTTTAAGAAAAACAAGTTTAGACGAATTGCCACAATTTTTTAATGTAATAAAAAGAAATATGTCTGTTGTAGGGCCAAGACCACATATGATTAAACACACCGATGATTATAGAAAAATAATAGATAAATTTATGGTAAGACATTATGCAAAACCAGGTATTACAGGTTGGGCACAAATAAATGGATTTAGAGGAGAAACAAAACAAACTGAAGATATGGAGAATCGAGTGAAAGCTGATATATGGTATATAGAGAATTGGAATCCTTTCTTAGATTTGAAAATAGTTTTTCTTACAGTTTGGCAAATTTTTGTTAAAAAAGATGAAAAGGCTTTTTAATAAATAACCGATTAAGAGTTGTCAAAATAATTTTCTTGATCAATTGTTTGACTATTTATTTACTTTTGAAAATAAAAAATTTTCTCATTTATTTTGAAAGATTAAAAATACTTACATCAATATCAATTCTATTATTGGTATGATGTGTTAATAGAATCAATTTTAAATAAATTAAAAAAATACCGTATTATTAATGAAAAGTAAATTTAAGTTTTTACAAAAATTAGACAAGAACTCATTAGACTTGTTTAGGCATATAGGACTTTCAAGTATTTACAAAGCAGGATCTATTTTAATCGGTATCATACTAGTTCCATTGTCTATTAATTACTTAGGTAGTGAACAATATGGTTTGTGGCTTACTATTTTTTCTGCTCTAGGTTGGTTTAATATTATAGATTTCGGAATTGGTAATGGACTTAGAAATAAATTAGCTGAAGCTATTGCAAATGAAGACATAAAACTTGCTAGAAGCTATGTAAGTACTGCATATTTTAGTATAACATTTATTTCCTTTATAGCTTTTCTTTTTTTTATATCTGTATTCCCTTTTGTAGATTGGCATATTGTATTTAACTTTGAGATGAGTAATGAATCCGTTAGGCAACTTATATTCATAGCTTTTATGATGTTTGCCTCTAATTTGACATTAAAAAATATAAATGTAATTTTCTTTGCTACTCAAAAATCTTCATATTCAGAGTTGTTTAGTTTTATTGGCCAAATTGTAACACTAATTGCTGTATTTATAGCAATGAAGGTTTCTGATGAATCATTATTGTTTTATGGAGTTATTATATTGGGTTCTCAAATGCTTATTTTGTTTATATCAACAATAATTGCTTTTGTGGGAGAATTTAAAAATATAAGCCCAAATATTAATTACTTTAAAAAGAACCTTGTAAAAGATATTTTGAGTGTTGGAGGAAAATTTTTGATTATTCAAATATCAGCTACATTATTATTTACAACAGATAATTTTATTATTAATTCTGTTTTGGGAGCTTCAGATGTAACGGTTTATAGTTTACCTCATAAGTATTTTATGTTAGTGATGACTATGATGACTATTATTTCAACACCCTATTGGTCTGCTTTTACGAAAGCCTTTGCTGAAAACGACTATGTTTGGTTAAAGAAATCTATAAAAATGCTTGAAAAAATAGGTTTAGCACTAGGTTTATTAACTCTTGTTATGATTCTTGTTTCTACCTATGCTTATAAATTATGGGTTGGAGACACAGTTGAGGTTCCTTTTCTTTTAACATTGTTTATGGGATTATATACGGCAATGAGAATATATACTTATCCAAAAATTATGTTTTTGAATGGAACGGGTATAGTTCATATAGAACTTTATTTAGGTTTTTTCTTATCTGCAATTAATATTCCTCTTTCTATCTTTTTAGCAAGAAATATGGAATTAGGAGTTTCAGGAGTTATATTGTCAACCTTTATGGTTGGTGTCATTGAGCTTTTAGTATATCCAATACAGGTTAAAAAAATATTAAATAAAACAGCAACTGGAATTTGGAAAAAATAAATTTTAAATTCAATATACTTATATAAATAAGATGATTAAATGTAAATTTAATGTTTAGAATAAATTCTTCAATTGCCATAAGAATCATATTAGCCTTTATGTTAATAAATGGCTCACTTTATACTGCATTTCATCCAAACGGTATCTTGAGGTTGGTTCTTATATTACTGATGAACACTTCAGGTATTTTGTTGGTGATTTATTTTGTAAAACTTTCAAAAGAAATTAAAATTAATCTCTATTTTAAAGTCGTATTTTCATTATTATTAATTTGGAGCTTATTTACGTTTTTTCAATCAATTACATTAAATTCGGAAACAATAATAACACTATTTGGACATTATTTTGCAGGCTGGACTTGGCTAACTCCCTTAGCTGTAGTCTTTGGGTTTAATTTAACAAATTGGCTTAAATCATTTCATTTTTTGGGAATGGCAATATTTGTAGTTTCAATTCTTGGGTTAGGAAGCTTTTTTTATTCTGATTCAATACTTTGGGGGCTTATAAGTTGGATCATGTTTTTACCAATATTGTTGCTTACTTTTTTTATTCAAAGTAAGAAAATCAAAATTATAATTCCTTTTGCAATAGTTTCATATTTATTAATCTCATTTTTTGCTTCAGTAAGAATTAATTTTTTCTATATGGGATTAATCATCATGTTTACTTTTATTGAGTTTTTGCGCCTTTCAAATATTAATGTCATTAAAAAAATTATTGTATTTTCTGCTATAATAATTTGTGGCTTGTTTTTTTCCTTAAAATTTGACAAAATGTATAACAGTTTGATGAGTAATGACGAGGCAACAACAGACACAAGAACTTTTTTGTTTGTTGAACTTTTTTTAGATATGACACCTACTGAAAGAGTTATAGGAAAAGGAGCAATGGGAACTTATTTTAGCGAGTATTTCTTTTTGTTAAACGAGCAAGATACGGGAGGTACATCAGACTCATCAACAAGATTTTCAAGTGAAGTGGGGTACTTGCACATGATTTTAAAAGGAGGATATATAATGATGTTTCTTTATATACTAATATTATTTTATATTTTATTTATCACCTAGATCCATATATCTCTCCAGTAAATAGGGAAAATTAGCAACAGCAAGAAGTGCAAGGCTTGCAAAAATAAGCAAGAAAGCGATTTCTGATATGGACTGTATATTTTTTTCAATGCGAAGAAATTGATTGTAGATATAATGAAGATACCCATTTGGATGAAGCCTAATCCATGCAGACATAAAGTAAAGTAGTGAAAAATACACACACCAGATCAATGGAAACAACATAATTAATGTCGAAATAAAGACAACGTATGGAGCTTCTGTTCGGTTATTTGGGGCTAAAAGTGTTAACAAAAAATAGAAATAACCAGCAAGCAACAATGAATAAGCAATATTTCTTGCTATTTTGGTCACAATCCCTGGGTGAAGCTGTGCATCACTAACATAAATACCTATTGATATGAAAGATAACAAAACACCAAATAGTAGCAATGTAATAAAAAAAATATGAACAGGAGTAGCATA